>JBCNJP010007816.1:0-12546 GCA_039602395.1 Deinandra increscens subsp. villosa
CTTTAAACACCCAATTTCATCCATGATACTATGTCATTAGCAATTATAAATTCATTAACAAGATGATTAACAATTTAGACTATAAATAACAAGTCTAGCCATTTATAATCATGTTAAAACGTAAGAAAAACAATCATTTACCATGCAATATATATCATAACATCATCGATTAACTAAAAATCAAATTAACCCATATTATTAGCAACTCTAAACATGGGTTTTTATATGAATGTAGTTATTGACAAAATCACATTTTCAAACCTTATAGCCTTAAGGTTTAAAGAAAATAAGGAAGGAAAATATAGTTAGGTGTTTGATCATTAGCAACCTCTCGTTTAAACGGTTAGTTGTAAAGACTCGGGTTTTAAAAGAATCGATCGTCAAGACTCGGGGATCGTTTGGTAACGTTACTAACGTATGAGAACCGTAACAAAGTCGGTTATAAAGGAATTACTCACAGTGGGTGAGGAACAGAAAAATGGCGGTTGGGTGTGGTGGTTCACGGCGGTGAACAGTGGCGGCAACAAGAGGGTGGCGGAGCACATCAGCTAAAGGCGGCAGGAGGTGGCACAGCAGCAGCAGGAGGTAATGGTGGTGTGGTGGCGGGTCTCGGCTGCACAGCGGCAACAACAACTTCCAGTGGCGCAAGGCTGCTCCGGCAGCAGCTGCGGCCTATCGTGATGGTGGCAGCAGCCGGCAGTGGTTGTGGCGATGGGAGAAACAGCGGTACAGCGAAGGTGGTGGTTGCATTGCTGTGAAACGGAAAAGAAGAAGGACGGAGGAGGAGATGGTGGTGGCTGTTAGAGGGGGTGGTGGTTGTGGTCTTTACCGGAAAAGAAAAACAGATGGTGGTAGCGATGGTTCAATGTGATGGTGGTTGTGGCGGATGGTGGTGGTCTTTGAGGGTGGCTCGCGGTGCTCGGCAGTAGCTCTGTCCACAGCCCAGCGGCACAGCAGCAGCTGGCGTGGGTGGTGGTGAGTAAGGGTGAGCAGGAAACGGGTTTACCCTGTAGACCTGGTAAACCCGACATACCCGACCCTGTAAAGACCCTGTTTTTAGTAAACGGGTCGGGTCCCGGGTTTTGAAAATAATGTTAATCGGGTACGGGTCGAATACGGGTCGGGTACGGGTTTTGACGGGTAAAACCCATTTTGTTTGTTTAATATATGAATCAATATGTAGGTCCATTCATTTGAATAAAATAAAATAGAATTAAATAGTACGTAAATAAAAAACTTGCTTTACCTGTTGTTTGTTACGTAAGTTTGAAAAAAATTAGGATTGAATATGCATTTAAATTATAAATATATGAAAAAATATATTCTTAATGATTTATGAATCAAATTGATAATCTGTCATTTTGAAAAATATGTTGTTTACATATTCTTGGTAATCAGTAATTTCAAAATCTACAATTTAGTTATCTATGAATCACTGAATCAAACAAATTCTTCAATTGATGACAAGTCAATTACTACCGCAATTTTTAGCTTCTAACCCTCATTCATATTTTGATGGTTCAATATTTGAAGTTTCATACTCGCATTCATCCCGATTCATCACTATTCAATTCGTTTGTTCACCCGTGAATCGTAACATAGTAAGTTCATCATTTTAACCCGTGGATGTGTGATGGCATACTCGTACTGAGTCAAAACGAATCTTATTTAACGGGTACGGGTCAAGACCCGAATACCCGCAAACCCTGTGGGTCTAGACCCGCTTAAACCCTGTAAATAAAAGTACGGGTACGGGTTCACTCTATTGGCTTAAACGGGTATTGGTTTGGTACGGGTCGGGTACGGGTATGACGGGTAAAACCCATTTGCACACCCCTAGTGGTGAGCGGCTCCGGTACGTCAGTAGCAGCAGGAACACGATGGCGGCAACAGGTGGAGGAGGAGACGCAGCACCCAGCGGCGGTGGTGGCTGGGCTGTTTCTCCGACAGAAAAGAGAAGGGAAGAAGAGGGAGGAGATGAGGTGAGTGGCGGTGGTTGTTGGTTCACCGAAGAGAAGAGAGGGAAGGGTGTCGAGTGGTGGTGTATTGGTGGTGGTTTCCCGGTGGTGGTTGTTTGTTCTTGCTCGAAGAAGAAGATGTTGGAATTTTGAGCAAGGTGGCAGTGGTGTGGCCTATTGTTGCTGTTCACCAAATCAGAAAAAAAGAAAGTAATGGAGGGTGGTTGATGGTCTGTTATTGTTATTCTATCGAAACAAAAAAAAAAGATGAAGGGTGGTGTTTGGGTTCTTGCTTCCGACATAAAACAAAGAAGAGGATGTGCTGCTCTTGTTGTTTTACGTGGAAAAGAAGGTGGGGAAAAAGAGAAGGGTTGGTAAGGTGTGTGGTGTTGGTTTAGTTATGGTATACTATTGAGCAATCAAATCATGTTCTAGTTGTAGGGTGATAGAGGAGGGTGTGTTGGCCATGCTTAGGATCACATTTAGCTAACACCATTCTTTTTATAAGATTTAACATGTAGGTGATTATATTTTATAAAAACAATGTCATGTTTTTATAAATTAGTTTAAGTAATGTGGAGGTTTTATTAAGTATATAAAGGATGGAGATGATTAAAGCCATAGCTTTTATAAATCTTTAAAGTATAAAAATTATAAAAGATGGTGATTAATTTTATAAAATTTAAAGGTCGTAACTTATTTTATAAAAATTAATGCCAAGTTGATGAGCTTAAATTTATAAAAATAAAACCATTTGAATTGGGCTTAATAATGGGCCAAAACATTTAAAAGAAAAGTAGTTGGGCCGGTTTGTCGGTTATGGGCCGTACGGGTCCAAATGGGGCGCCGGCTCGAGGCCCGGTCTCGTTGTGTATCGGTTGATTTTACAGATCGCTACGATGAATCTGTTTATCAAGGTTATGCAACGGTTTAAGGTTTCAGGCTCTGTTTAATTGTTTTAGGCTTATTGGGCCTATTGGGCCAAGTCGGGCCCAATTAGGTTAACGATTGAGGTTTGGCTTAAGTCTTGACAACGATTTCAGTTTGTGATGAATTTCCTTCGGAAAATAATTGTTCGAGTTTGTTACATCAGTTTTTTTTCAGAAATCAGATGTAGTTTTCAGTTTTGTACACAGGTTCCGGTTTACGTTTTCAGTTTTATCAGTTCGCAACAGTTTTAAGCTCGACCCTCCAGATTGTTTAAAACCGAATAGTTTTAAACATACGATCACTTATCAGTTTTCCATGTCGGTTATATAACGTACGACACCAGTTCCAGTTCCAGATAAAATATAAAAAATACATTTTATATTTATTTTTCTTGTTATTGAAATTCCATGATTAAACCATGGAATCTCTATGAAATTTACGGGTATACGCTTCTAGTACAAACGCAGGATTAGGTTTACGTCATCAGTTAACGGTCAGGCACAGTAATTAACAGTTTAAACAGTAATCAGATCGGTTAATGCACATTAAAACTTAATTAAAAAGTCAAATGAGAGAGGTTTGACCTAGGTATTTCGGACGAGGTGTCACAACATGTGGTAAGTGTCAGAAGAAAGGTCATCATACGAATCAGTGCAGAAAAGATGTCGAATGCCAAAAATGTCATAAGAAAGGGCACTATGCGGATCAGTGTCGGGGCACGGTTACTTGCAATTATTGTAAGGTAGAAGGACACACGAAACCCGAGTGCCCAAAACTTAAGGAGGCGGAGAAAAGCAAGGGCAGAGAAGGTGGAGCGCCACGGGGAAATGCTCGGGTGTTTGTGGTGAATGCAGACGAGGCCCGCAAGGATGACAATGTCATAACTGGTATGTTCCCTATTAATAATCAATTTCTCAGTATACTATTTGATTCTGGTGCAAATAAAAGTTTCATATCTGTTGCATGCATGCCTAAATTGAATTGCACCATACACAAACTTGATACTCCATATATAGTAGAAACTGCCAATGGACAAGAAATAAGTATACCTGAGATAGTTAAGAACTGCCAGTTAGACATTGACACTTCTAAGTTTTAATTAGAACTATTACCTATGACATTAAGCGGTTTCGATATTGTGTTGGGTATGGATTAGTTAACCCAGCAGCGTGCAAAAATCCACTGCGATGTGAAGACAATAACGGTGGAAACTGCAGATGGTAAAACTCACACCATTGTTGGGGAGAAAGTAACAAAACCTAAAAAGATTTTATCCTTACTTCAAGCAAGAAAATGCATGAGAAAAGGATGCCAGGACTTTCTGGTGAACGTTGTAGAGTCACCAAAGGAGAGGAAAATAGAAGATGTACCGGTGGTCTCAGAATATGCCGACGTGTTTCCAGATGACTTGCCTGGCTTACCACCAGATCGGCAAGTGGAATTTTGTATAGATCTAGTTCCAAGAGCAGCTCCAGTTGCGGAAGCACCATATAGATTGGCATCGTCAAAAATGCAAGAACTGAAGAGTCAACTTCAAGAACTCCTGGATAAGGGATTTATAAGACCCAGTTCATCACCCTGGGGAGCGCCAGTGCTTTTCGTAAAGAAGAAGGATGGATCGATGAGAATGTGCATCGATTATCAAGACCTGAACAAGCTAACAATCAAGAACAAGTATCCACTGCCAAGAATCGATGACCTATTCGATCAACTTCAGGGTGCTAGCTATTTCTCTAAAATTGACCTGAAGTCCGGATATCATCAAATGGAAGTGCGAGAAGAGGATATTCCCAAAACAGCCTTTCGCACAAAGTACGGGCACTATGAATTTACTGTTATGCCCTTTGGGTTAACAAATGCACCAGCAGTATTCATGGATCTAATGAATAGAGTGTGCAAGCCTTACCTTGACAAATTTGTCATTGTTTTCATTGATGATATTCTAATCTACTCGCGTACAAAGAAGGAGCATGAAGAGCACTTGAGAAAAATGTTGGAGATATTGAGAAAGGAAAAGCTTTATGCCAAGTTTTCCAAATGTGATTTCTAGTTAAGAGAAGTCCAATTTCTCGGACATGTGGTAAATAATACGGGAATCCAGGTAGATCCAGTGAAGATAGAATCTATTATGAAATGGGAGCAACCGAAATCACCAACGGAGATCCGACGTTTCCTTGGATTAGCTGGATATTATCGGAGATTTATTCAAGACTTCTCCAAAGTTGCCACACCTTTAACGGCATTGACTCAGAAGAATGCTAAATTTTATTGGAAACAGAAACACACTGATGCATTTGAACTGCTAAAACAAAAGCTGTGCTCTGCACCCATATTGTCTTTGCCATACGGGACAAAAGATTTTGTGGTCTATTGTGATGCATCCTTCAATGGACTTGGGTGCGTGCTTATGCAACGAGATAAGGTAATTTCTTATGCATCAAGGCAATTGAAACCACACGAAAAGAATTACACCACTCATGATCTTGAGTTGGGAGCAGCAGTGTTTGCCTTGAAAATTTGGAGACACTATCTATACGGAACTAGGTTTATGGTTTACTCTGATCATAAAAGCCTCCAACATTTGTTCAACCAGAAAGAATTAAATATGACGCAAAGGCGATGGATGGAAGTGTTAAGTGATTATGATTGCGAGATCAAGTATCATCCAGGGAAGGCAAATGTAGTAGCGGATGCGTTACGCCGCAAGGATAGGCCCAAGCCGCTACGAGTAAGGGCCATGAGAACAAATGTTGGGGTAAACATGATAGACGAAATCAAGGAAGCTCAGGAAAATCAACTGGAAAAGTCAAACCCAGTTGAGGAAGAAATGATGACTAAAATACGACAACTTGACCTTGGACCAGATGGAATTTTACGAGTGGGAAACAGAATTTGGGTACCCAAGGAGGGAGGACTCCGTGAGGTAATACTGCAAGAAGCACATAAATCCAAGTATACCATGCATCCCGGAGGAGATAAAATGTATCAAAATCTGAAAACCCATTACTGGTGGCCGGGAATGAAAAAGGACATTGCTAAATACCTAGGACAATGTCCGGTGTGTCTGCAAGTAAAAGCTGAACACCAAAAACCGGCTGGATACTTACAACAGTTAAAATTCCGGAATGGAAATGGGATTTGGTCACTATGGATCTTGTAACTAAATTGCCAAGAACAAGAGGCGGAAATGACACGATTTGGGTAATTGTGGATCGATTAACCAAGTCGGCACACTTCCTACCAATACAGGAATCATCTCCGTTAGAACATTTGGCAAAGTTGTATGTGAAAGAAATCGTTTCAAGACATGGAGTTCCATTATCTATTGTCTCGGATCGGGATAGTCGTTACACTTCTCGATTCTAGAAGGCATTCCAAGCAGCTTTGGGAACCAAGTTACACTTTAGCACTGCATATCACCCCCAAACGGATGGGCAAAGCGAACGAACAATTCAGACATTGGAGGATATGCTAAGGGCATGTGTCATTGAATTTAGTGGTAATTGGGATAGTCATTTGCCATTAATTAAGTTCGCTTACAATAACAGTTATCATACTAGCATCAAGGCAGCTCCTTTCGAAGCTTTATACGGGCGTAAGTGCCGTACACCACTGTGCTGGTCAGAAATTGGTGAAGGACAATGGACGGGTCCTGAATTAGTATTGGAAACCACTGAGAGGATCAGGCAAATTCGTGACAAACTCAAGGCTGCCCAGGATAGACAGAAAAGTTATGTTGATAAAAGACGAAGACCTTTAGAATTTGTGAAAGGAGATTTGGTAATGTTAAAGATATCTCCTTGGAAGGGAATCATGCGATTTGGAAAACGTGGGAAATTGAGTCCACGATACATAGGACCGTTTAAAGTAATCTCCAAAATTGGAACCGTGGCCTATCAACTTGAGCTACCTAAAGAGCTTAGTGGAATTCATGACGTATTCCACGTTTCAAATCTTAAGAAGTGTTTGATCGATAAAGACATTGCTATTCCGATCCAAGATATAAAGTGGATGAAAAGTTGAAGTACACAGAGCAACCTGTTGAAATATTGGAAAGAGTAGAAAGGAGACTAAGAAGAAGACGGATTCCTATGATCAAGGTCAGATGGATTTCACACCATGGTCCTGAAACCACTTGGGAATTGGAAGCAGATATGCAACGAAAATACCCTCATTTATTTAAATCCCAACGATAACGAATTCCGGGACGGAATTCCGTTAAGGGGGAGGGAGTTGTAACACTCAAACTCGGGATTCACATAAATAAATAAAAGTCTCGAACCGGGTTTCGAAAGCAACAACAAATAATAAGCATGTGGGCTGGAATCCTGGTGATAAATTAGATAAAGATTGGGTCAGCTACAAAAGTCCAGAGAAAGCCCAATAGCCTAATAAAATTTCGCAGCCCAACTCCCTTCTTTAGGCCCAGTCTGTGAATTTCCCCTTTTTGTCTGCTACCTGCGATGTAAACAAGAAAATTGGCAGCATTCTCCTCCCTCTTCTATACATGCATCGCAGAGCAGCAGAGCACTCCCATTCCTTTCAAATTTTCGAACAGAGGGAGAGAGAGCAGGGCTGAAAAATCGAGGCTAGCAAGAATCAAGCCATAAAACTCAGGTAAGTTCTTCTCTAAGATTACAAACAATCTAGGGTTTATGGTATGGAGAAATTGATTGAAAAATTAAACCCTATCAGGAGGCTTGAGCGAAGTCAAGGGCTGTAAAGGATGAACCAGGGACTGAAATCTTCATTCAAAGTAAGTATGTTTGATTTAACTTATGTTTGTGTAAGAAAATAGATGGAATTGAACTTCAAGTTCTTAAGGGGATGTTGAATTGATAAAGGTATAAAGCTGTGAGAAAGAAGAGGGGTTGTTAGTCTCTTGATTTTGTGATAAAAGAGAGGTGCAGGGGCTGGGATTTCGAAAGAAAAGAAGAGGTTGGGGTTGCTGCTGTCCCTCAGTCTGCGTAGGGAAGAAGAAGGCAATTTTTACAAGTTTTTCTACATCAGGTACAACCCAGTTATGCATGACAGTTTTGTAGAATAAGAAACCCAATTCTAATTTGTTCCATGACTAAGTTAACAGCCTTAAAACCATACCAAAACCGATCAGATTAACCTAATTGTAATGCATGTTAAGTAACATTGAAAATTAGACTAAAAATAATTAAACTTAGTAAGGTTTAGTACTAGTTTTATTATGAAATCCTTAAATTAGGAAACTTGAAGACTGGGTGTTTGTTTTTTGGTAAAAGATCTTCTAAACCTCTTTTGTCTTCTTGGCGCAGACGCGGGAAGACGTTTTCTTCAGAAGTCTGTTTGTTTTCTCGCAGACATTTCATTAAAAAACGTCTGCGAGAGCTCTTTTTGGAAAAGATGTAAAATATAGCTTCCAACCTCTTCTCAACTCAAAACCTATTCTGTTTCAGGTCGCTGCTCACAAAAAAGAAAAGCCCAGTTCCTTCATTCCACTCCCGTCGGTTGTCTCCCCCCTCCACCACTTCGCCGTCGGTCGATCTCAACCACTCCGCCCGTCGCTCTCCACCACTCCGCCCGTCGCTGGATTCCTCACTCCGCCGCCGGTCACTCTCCACCACTCAGCCGGTGTCGATCTTCTCCACTCTTCTTCTTACAATCAACTTTTATTTCAATCTCCTCTTCTTGAATGCGCATTATATATCATATTTTGTTGAGTAATTTTTGAGGAACCGGCGATGGTGAGTCGGTGAGATACTATTTATGTTCATGTGCATCCATCAATTTTGTCGGTATGCTTAAGCTCCAATTCTGCGTATACAGTATGCTTAAAGCTCAAATTTGAGTTTCAATTGTCATGTGACTTTTTTCACAGTAGGTAATTTTTTTAAAAAGTTTAGTATTTTGAGTTTCAATTGTCATGTGATTTATACAAAGTAGGTAATTACAATGAATGAAGCAACAATAGTAGAGAAAACTAAAAATGATACAAAATTACTACATGAAATTACAATGAATTAAGCATAAAAATATATATATATATGATTTATAATGTTGAAAAACTCTTTTAAGTAAGAAAAAAAAAGTTTATTTTAGCAGTCTGCAAACGTTATAAAACAAACAGTCTTCTTCTTACAGATTGCAGACGTTTGGTCCACCTCTTCTTCTGCAGATGTCTGCAGATGTGGTCCGCAGACTGCAGACCTTTTACCTCTTCAAAAACAAACAGCACCTTAGGATAATGGTTATAGAATTTGATGTAAATGGTAAAACCCAGGTTTGACTGCGAATAGATTAAGGTCTGACCCGCTAGATACTCAGTGTTGCATCATGCAACAGTATGCAACAACTTTATAAAAATGTAAATTAAACGTCATTTACTTGAAGTTCCAAAAATCAAATAGTTATAAATACTTAGTATTGCTACATGTAACAATTTTATAAAAATTAAATAACGTTTACTTGATGTTCCAAAGTTTATATAATGATAGGTGTTAGTATTGCATTATGCAACGATTCCAGAAACAGAATATTAGATTTCCATAATACTTAAAGCGGGTCATGACACGCACACTCTTCCAGAATATGATTAAACATTACTCGCGAATCGCGAATATCAAAATACTTAATGTTGCATTATGCAACAGTATGAATGTAGACTATTTAAGCTTAAGAAAACTTGAAGTTAGGACAAATTACAAATCAAGACGTCAACCGAATATATATAAATTTAGAAAATACCATAGCAAGCATTGGATTCATAATATATTCTAACCCCAAATTTTCAGTTAAAACAAGATACTATTATAACAAATAATTTTGTTATTATTATTGGTTTAGGTTGACTGTCAGTAAAAGTCAAACCATCAAAGAAATTCCGCACCACCAAAGTTGCCAATTAAATCAAGTGAGTTCCGTATTCAACCCTACCTTGTTATGTAACAACTTTGGGGTCATAAATTATATATTGTGGCGCAACAATTGGGTACTTTACTAGTTGCCAAAATACTATTGCATGAAATGTGAAAAATACTACGTAACTAATATGCTAGAATCGTTTGGTGCATGCGTTATACCCCGTAATCTATATATATATTACTGGTTATTCTAGTCATTTCATGTAGAACAATGATCGGACCAGTAGCACTGTGAAAAATTTGATTAACAGGTCAGGGTACGGCTCACCAACAACTTCATAGTTGTTGATACAAGTTGATTTACACATTTTGCAGGAAACCAGTAGAGATCCGCCAGACATGTGATTCTATAAAGAATCAAGCTTATGTGTGTCTAATAAGATAACAAGAACCTTCGGGCCCAGTGATCTAGTACTCTGTTAAGATGCTAAGTCAAGACTTATTATTATTATATTTACTTTTAAGTTTGTGAAACTTTGTAGGCTGTCTGTAAGTAAATAAACCGTTGTTTAATATTATCATATTCTGTTGCTTCCGCGTGTATCTGATATCGACAGCCTGTTTTCCACAACACCTTCCCCGTGCCTGACAGGCGGTGCGGGCGGGGTGTGACAATCAAACAGATCCTACCTCACCAACGGATGATACAAACCATGAGGTAAACAATTTCGAGCATAATGATAATTTACAAAATGATACTGCTAACCATAATCTTGAAAATCATTTTGAGGAGCAAGAAGAACAACAGAGGTTCCTTCCTCCAAGAAACAACAGGGGGTGCCTCCCAAACGATATTCACCAGAGCACACTTCTCGCGGATCAAAGTACCCGATTACGATCAACAGGGGGAGCGTTTCCAATGTTTCGAAAGTATTCCTGACTAAAATCCTTTCGGAAGAAATCCCTAAAACGGTGAAAGAAGCCAAGGAAACGACGTAATGGAGAGAAACAATGGATAAAGAAATGGAAGCCTTGAAGAAAAGTGGCACATGGGAAAAATGTATATTACCACATGGGAAGAAACCAGTCGGATGTAAGTGGGTGGTTAGCATCAAATATAATTCTAATGGTACCATAGAGCGACAAAGCAAGACTGGTTGCCAAGGGTTATACACAGACATATGGCATCGACTATTCTGAAACATTTTCCCCGGTTGCAAAAATCAACACCATCAGAGTACTTTTCTCAGTAGCAGCAAATAAAGATTGGCCTCTCCACCAATTTGATGTTACAAATTCCTTCCTACATGGGGACTTAAAGAATAGGTTTATATGGAAGCCCCCCCCCCCCCCCAGGGTTCTCAGATGATTTCCAGGAAAACGAAGTATGTAGACTAAGGAGGGCTTTGTATGGGCTCAACAATCTCCGCGCGCTTGGTTTGGAAAATTTACTATGGCTATGAGGAAATATGGTTACAAATAGAGCAACGCCGACCACACCTATTTCACAAGAAAAGAGGTAAGTCGATCACATGCCTCATAATATATGTGGATGATATGATTATAACAGGGAGTGACCAAGAAGAAATCAACTCTCTTCGGAAGAATCTTTTCACCGAATTCGAAATGAAAGACATTGGGAGATTAAAACATTTCCTAGGTCTTAAGTTCTTAGGTCAAAGGAGGGGATTTTTATCTCTCAAAGGAAGTATATATTGGACTTACTCACCAAAGTAGGCATGGTCGATTGCAAACCAAGCGATACTCCCATGATGGTAAATCATAAACTAAAAATAATAGAGGGAGCCAAACTTGTAAATAAAGAAAGGTAGCAAAGGCTGGTAGGAAAGTTAATCTACCTAGCCCACACTCGATCCGATATCGCCTATGCGGTAGGGGTTGTCAGCCAGTTCATGCACAACCCAAAAGAATACCATATGGGAGCTGTTATGAGGATTATTAGATACCTAAAAGGCACTATTGGAAGGGGAATAATATTCAAGAAAAATGACCACCTCAACGCTGAGGTATTCACAGATGCAGATTGGGGAGGAAATCCTAATGACAAACGATCCACTGCTGGGTACTTCACACTCCTCGGAGGCAATCTGGTAACATGGAGGAGCAAGAAACAAAAGGCCGTGTCCCTATCAAGCGCAGAATCAGAATTCAGGGGTCTAGCCAAAGGGATCACCGAAATACTATGGTTAAAGAAACTAATGAAAGAGATCGGGTTTCCATTTACACGACCGGTTCAGCTAAAATGTGATAATAAAGCCGCCATAAAAATCTCTGAGAATCCGGTTGAACATGACAAAACCAAACACGTGGAAATAAATCGTCCCTTCATAAAGGAAAAAATTGAAAGTGGTACGATCGAAATACCGTTCGTAAAGTCTGAAGACCAACTTGCAGACATTCTCACAAAGGCTGTTGGAACTAAAGCATTTGAATCCGTTTTATCCAAGTTGGGTATTGGAGATCCCACTACACAACTTGAGGGGGAGTGTCAATATTGAGTCAAATATGGGAAGAATAAATTAAGGATTTGTCAATGGATAAAAAAGGAAGGCTCCTAGAATGTTCTGACACCCTTTACGTGTTTTCTTCCTTTACTTCCTTGTTTAGCCATCCTTGTAATCTATTTATTTTGTGACCTCCTTCTCTTGTAAGACACACAAGAAAGAAATAAAATAAAGTCTATGTATACCTTTCTATCAGATCTGAACTTCTGACCATGTTTCGTGGGGGAAGGGTTTTGATTATGGTTATGATCTAGGCGATGTGGTGGGTTTTCATGGCCGCCCGTGTTTGGTGTGGGATAA
>JBCNJP010007817.1:0-30887 GCA_039602395.1 Deinandra increscens subsp. villosa
TCAAAATGGCTTCCGCTTCCTCCGTGAATATCTTGGTAGAAGATATGATTTCTTGAAACTGTGGTTTATTGGTTTTTAAGTAAGTACGTAACTCAACCAGAAATTTCCTTACCTGTCCAATTTCTAATGAATCGAGATAACCGTTTGTTCCGGTATAAATAGTAAGTACCTGTTCTTCTACCGCGAGAGGGGCGGATTGCGATTGTTTAAGCAATTCACGTAATCGTTGACCTCTTGCTAATTGATTCTGAGTAGCTTTATCGAGATCAGAAGCAAATTGTGCAAAAGCTTCTAATTCTGCGAACTGTGCCAGTTCCAGTTTTAATTTACCGGCTACTTGTTTCATAGCTTTAATTTGAGCTGCAGACCCCACTCTGGAAACAGAGATACCCACATTAATAGCGGGTCGGATTCCAGCATTGAATAGATCGGCAGATAAGAATATTTGTCCATCAGTAATCGAAATTACATTAGTAGGAATATAAGCCGAAACGTCTCCCGATTGGGTTTCAACTATTGGTAAAGCGGTCATACTTCCTTCACCTAAAAGAGAACTTAATTTAGCAGCTCTTTCCAAAAGGCGTGAATGTAAATAAAAAACATCCCCTGGATAAGCCTCGCGCCCAGGTGGTCTTCGTAATAGAAGAGACATTTGGCGATAAGCTTGCGCTTGTTTAGAGAGATCATCATAAATGATTAAAGTGTGTCGTTCACGGTACATAAAATATTCAGCCAGAGCTGCTCCTGTATAAGGAGCGAGGTATTGTAATGTAGCAGGGGAATCCGCCGTTTCGGCTACCACAATAGTATATTCCATCGCGCCCCTTTCCTGGAAAGTAGTCACTACCTGAGCCACAGAAGATGCTTTTTGACCAATAGCTACATAAACGCATATTACATTTTGGCCTTGTTGATTTAGAATTGTATCTGTTGCTACTGCTGTTTTACCGGTCTGTCTGTCCCCAATAATTAATTCTCGCTGACCACGTCCTATGGGAATCATTGAATCAATAGCAATAAGCCCTGTTTGAAGAGGCTCATATACAGAACGTCGAGAAATAATCCCCGGAGCGGGCGATTCAATTAACCTATATTCAGAAGATGAAATTTCACCTCTACCATCAATAGGTTTAGCCAGGGCGTTTATAACACGACCCAAATAGGCCTCACTCACTGGTATCTGAGCAATTCTTCCTGTTGCTTTTACAGAACTCCCTTCTTGTATCAGCAAACCATCACCCATTAATACAACACCAACATTAGTTGATTCCAAATTAAGAGCAATGCCTACGGTACCCTCTTGAAATTCTACTAATTCACCCGCCATTACTTCATCAAGACCATGAATACGAGCAATGCCATCACCCACTTGAAGTACGGTACCGGTATTTACAATCTTGACTTCTCTATTATATTGCTCAATACGTTCACGGATAATATTACTAATTTCGTCGGCTTGAATGGTTACCATGAGTAGTATTTCTTAATTCTTTTTTAAAAAAAAAAAAAAATAAATTAAAAATAATGCCTAAAGTAGAAGGACTAATCCGTTATTTTTTTCATCGCCGCCAATATGCCAATATTGGCACTGATAGTACGTAAATGTAACTCGTTGTTTAAACAGCTATTCAGAGTTCCTAGAGCTCCTTGTAAAGCTTGTTGGAAAACCCGTTGTCGGACTTGATTACTGGCCTTTTGTTGTTCAAAATTGATAGTTTCATTTTTGTAATTTTCTAGTTGTTCCAAAGTCTTATAAGTTGAATCAATCAAATTCAATTTTTCTCGCTCTATCTCAGAGTACCCATTCACGCGAAACTCATCTGCTTCTATTTCTACTTTCCGTAAGCGAGCCCGGGCTTTTTCCAGCTGTTCGATGGCGCCTTCGCGCAATTCTTCTGAATTTCTAATAGTATTCAATATTCTCTGTTTTCGATTATCTAATAAATCACTTAATGAAAGTAGATTATCTTTCCATTCATTTCAAAAATTCCATGACCCCTTCCCGAACCAAACATGAATCTTTCGATTCATTTGGCTCTCACGCTCAATGTAAATTACCATATTTTTATTGTTAATGTAATGAGCCTATCCTCTATTCTCTTGTCATATTTCAAAATGAAATCAAAATCTCAAAAGGAATCACTAATCCAAGATCAAAATATTCGGAGGACTCTTCTGACCAAACAAAAAATATGTAATTGTCAGCAAAGTTGTTTACTTTTTTTAATCCAAGAAGTTTTTCTTACTTTATACACAATACATAGGTCATCGATTCAGCATTGGCTAAAAAGGGGGAGAAAACCCCCAATAAGTAGTTCAAATCATTTTATCGATATGAGTGTTCTATATTGATAAAATATTTATTTTGAAACCATCTCTATATTAACATAGTGGTAGAAAGAGTACCATGCTTCGTCTGGACTTCAAACAGTTTAGCTTTAACCACGTCAATGGTCCCACATTATTGGTTCAGAGATCGTATGCTATCAGAGCTAATGTGTGAGTGAGTTGTGTGAGTGAGTTGTGTGAGTGAGTTGTGTGAGTGAGTTGTGTGTCCCTAAGTCGATCTAAACCTCTATTTATATAGTTACAAGGTAATAACTGAAAGTGCTAAAAATAAGGGATTCCATTCCCAAGTCTTTGTGAACGTTAGGAATCAGTTATGGCACGTTCTTTAATGCTTGACCTGGTCTTTAGCCTTCATTTACACGTCCCTTTAAGCCTGCAATTAATTAGGACACGTGGAGAATTGAAACGGTTAGTCACTAACTGCATTTCAGGATACTGACCACTATTGAGCTTCCGGCAAGGATCCTGAAATAAAACAACCAACTATCCTATATTTTAGGGATTCTCTCCATTAAGTCAATATGAACGTTGTGGACCACTTAGTCCACGTTCTATAGTATTTGTCTGAGTCTTTAGGCTTGTTTTACACGTTTTCTTTACCTGCAAGCAAATAAATACGAGGAACAACATAGCGGTTAGTCGATAAATGTAATTCAGGATGCCCGAACCTATCAGGATTCTCAACCCGTCTGAGGATACTGGACCACTTGAGCTTCCGCCGAGGATCCCGAAATATCAGCCCAAACAACTGTGCTTCTAGATTTCCATCCGCGAGCGGTCGTTTAGCAAGTAAGACGGCGTGCTCGGGATGGGTCGGTCAAGAACATACAGATTTCCAAAAAGCTTCAAGATGTTCCTCAGGAGGGTTTGCCATGACAAGAAGTTCGTCTCAGTGAATGGTCCAGAGATACCATTGAACTTAGAGGAACTGTGTTTTCATTAGCCTTCTGAAATAATGCAAAGTAATTTTAAATTAGTATTTTCGGTGTAAACCATTTTCTTATATAAATTGGTAAGATTTATTAAATAAGAAAATTGAGAATTCAATTAGACGATTTTACTTGAGACCGCCAAATGAGCCTCAGGAGCAAACTCGTGTAACCAAACTGACAACGGTTGTCAATCGCGAAGTCTCAGTCGCGACTCTCGTTTATGAGGCCGCATAATTATATTTTGCGATACGTTTAGCCTCATCCATGCCCACTTTGTCTGCATACATTTATAGTGCGGTGTTGAAATATTCCAACACTACAAACATACATAAAGAAAGCGATAGTATTCCCAAATGGCCAATGTGGCTGGCACGGTGTTGAAATACTCCAATGCCCCCACCCTGGAAGGTACCCTCGACACCAAGTGCGGTGTTGAAATACTCTAACACTGATGCTCCGGTCAATACGTTCCAAGAGACTTGATTTTGGACGGCATGAACTATCAATTTTCTTTTTACCAGATAGGGATATTAAAACCAATTTTAATATTTAAGTGATCGTTAGACACAAATGATAAAACCTATCTTCACTCGGGGCAATTATTTTAAATCACCTATTTAAAATATCTAAGTGTCGCGAATGGTCAATTGTGTGTTAACGGCATAAGGGCATGGTCTTGCCAGAGCCATTTAGCAAGACCAATGGGACATGACAACATAAAGGTGAACAACCACAAGGAAGGCAACTCGGTGCGTTCGTGGATCCGGTTCAACTCCCAATAGCCTTTAGACACCTTTTTGGCGAGCGTCCGATCTTCGGTCTTGGTTTTTATAAAATTACAATTTACTAACAACTTAGTAAACCTAGCTCTAATTTATAACTTTGAAACCCGAAAAACGGCGGGTCCACCAAAACCAAATAAAGATACAATTGGGTCAACAATTGAGCCAATCAGAGAAATACAACACGCCAAAACATTAATTAAATTAAAAGGGTCGGCCGTAACACACAATTAATTAATTAGAATTAATCAAGTAATTCTGTTCGTAATTTGGAAACGAATCGAAATTGCGAACCACCGGTTACGAAAAGACCGGTTCAGATTTACACGCGGTGATCGTGGCTCTGATACCACTGTTGGGTTTTACAGTGGGTATCCGGGTTGCCCGTTTTAATTTTTACTGAATAAATTAACGGGTCAATTAATCAGATTAATTGCGCAGCGGAAAAACAAGTTTTACAACGCGAATATAGTAAAAACCGTAGACAGGATCTGATCAACGTGTACGCGTAAATACTGAAAAATAAATTAAACAATTAATTTAAATATCTAAACAATTTAGATATACCTTGGCGGAGTCCGAACAACCGTTCCAGACACCGGGGTTCGACGAACTGGCGCTAGGGCAAACGGTAACGCCCGACTCGAATTTGCGAGTCAAATCTTCAACCGACTTTGAAGACGGCATCTCGGGCACCACATGCGCATTCATCTCATGAACAGGCGGTGGTGGCGGTAACGAAACCATGCTATGTATCATAGCATTCCAGTCGAACGGTTCCGTCGTGCATGGCGATGAAACCGATGCAATATCGATTTCGTCCGACACGCGTGGAAGCGACAAACGTAGTGGCGTGACGGCGGCGGCATACAATGGCGCCGGCCACTTAGGGTTTACACCCGGTTCGACGGTCGCGGCACGAGACGGTCCAAACAACGGTCTCGGTGGCGCAGGTAAAGCGAGAACCACCTCGCGGTGGTCCTCGCCAAAAATCTCGGCGGCGACGGCAACGGCGGCACGGGCCGCAGCAGTCAAACGAGGGTCTCGTTTCACCATCGTGTTCGTCGGAAAAAAGCGACGGAGTGGTGGTGGCTGGTTGCGCCGATCGGAAGGGAGAAAGGGGAGGGGTGGCGGTCGCGAGGGAGGGAGAGAGAAAAGGCAGAGGTTGCGATTAGGGTTTCCTAATCCCTCCTCTTCCTTATATAATTTTTCGATGGCTTGTTGAGCAAGCAAAACCCATCGCGACCTTAAAGGCTCTAAGCCCAAGGATTAACTAGTCCGTTAACCGTTAACGACTAGATAATCATTCGCCGACAATTCTCGTAAACGTTTTACGAATTATTGTTTCGTTACGTTAAATAAATAACTATTATTTATTTAAATCCGTTTGATAATTAATTAACCGGTAATTAATCTTTTAGTTCGTTGACACCAGTGTAACCCTTACGGGTCGAAACCGGGTCGGTTATGATAAGTGTCGGGTCAGGACATCGATTATCCAACATTCTCCACCAAACAATGAACTCATTCATTAGCATTAATATTGTTTATCATTTCTGATGCACAATCAGGGAATTGAATAAGAGCATCCAACAATTGGGAACACTCTTAATGAAATGCCGAGGGTGATGGATAATGGTAGTTGCTTAGGTTCTGCTACTTTAAATAAAACTCATATTATCAGTACAAACAATCACTATATGGCTTAAAAAAACAGTTTAACCCCTTAAATTCCACCTGCTCAACACAAGCTGTGTTTTACCTCAACACAATGGTTAGCCGAACTTTCGGTATTTATAGTGTTACACAATGACCACAAGTACATACAAGTACTCATATGATGACTAACTATAATATTAAGCTAGCAATTCACAGATACAGTCCCTAAAACAACCATACTTTTCTACAAATTAAGGAAAAAAATGTCATGGGCCAGATAGTTTCATTCATCTAACCACAGTATAAACAGAATCACATATGATAAAGAAAATTTTAGGAATTATTAACTGGACCACTTAAAATCGGTGATAATCATAACAACAATTATTAGAAAACGCCAGCGAAATAAATGCCTTGGATCAGATTTTAGGTAAATGCCATGGACGAGTATAAACATAGTCCAACCAATAAGCAGGTGAAACAATGTAAAAGCCAAATAATAGTTAAAACTTTCAGGAATAGATATAAATTTATAGCTATGAAAAACATTCAAACATAAAAGTCGAAAGAACTGAGAGAAAATTAAGTACCTGGTTAATTTTTAACATGAGAAATTAGAGGAGATGAAAGGCTGTTAGCAATTTTGTCAGTTCCTTCAATTCCTCATATAACTGATGCCGAAGAACATGATGTTTATACCTAAAACATAATTCTTCGTTTCCATGGCCTCCAAAATCGTCCTCCACCTACAACAATTTCGCCACATCCATCTCCGATCACCTGTAAATTCATTCAAACCTGCAGAAAAAATGATTCGAACAGAAACTAACTATTAATGATTAAAATGTTGCTGCCCATTAAGACATATCTTGCTTTAATCAGTAGCAGAACTATATAATCATCAAGAATCAAGAATAATATCAAAACCAAATGGAAAGCATGAAATCAAATTGAGCTTGGTAACAAACTGAAATACAAACCAATCAATGGATAATACGAATCCCAAAACCTTGATCCGTAACTGAGAATAAGACAAACCATATAACACCTTTGTAAACTCGACCAAAACCACCTTCGACCCGAATTAGGAAGCATGTTACATTACTTACTCACCTGAAACTGAATAATAGAGTCGAAGGTTGTGCAGATGGCGCAGATGCAAAATCTGTGGTAAAAAATGGAGAGGAAAATCGGTGTGAATTAAGAGCAATCAAATCCACTTTTCACAATTGAACTCGCATGTACCAAAGATGCGCTCCGATGCATAATGACGAGTTCATTTGTGCTTCAATGAAGGTGGAACGAAGAAACAATCCTATGAAGCTTACCTTGCAGATGGCCAACGATCGTTTATCAGATAGAAATTAGGGTTTGGTCAAATGGAAGTACAAATGGACAATTGCAACGATGGTCAATTTAACAGCGGCTGATTGGATGGCTGTGACGATCGATTGTGACGACAGATTAAGCGGCGACCTCCAATCCAGAGAGAGACGTGAGAATTAACCTCCCATCGAGAGAGAGATTTATCAAACTGCATTTCAGGGGGAGGAGTTATCGGCGACGTGGGGAATATTGAGACGGAACTGCAATGCGGTTGATAATGACGTCATTGCTGACGAAAATTGGTCAAAATAATTGAATTATGGTTTTAAAACCACCTCCTTTACACGGCTGAGATTAAAACTGGCTTATCGTGAACGGCTCAGATTTGTAGTACGTGGGTAAAACCGCTAAATAACCAACTTTGATCCTTACGATGTCAATGTTAAGTATAATTGCACTCCAGACCAGTATAAAAACGAGTTCATATCATCAATCCAACTCACCAATTTCTCGAATCACCTTCCAAAAACCCTAAAAACGACCCAGATCCTTGTTTCGATCAATACGAGCTCCTGGATTCGACTTTGAAGCTGAATATCTGCAGTCAACCATCATTAGGTATGATTAACAATAACCTATCTCAGATTTTGATAATATTGTGTCTAAGTATGGTTTCTAGAATTATGTAAAAATTAGGGTTCTTGAGCTTGTTTTGCTAAAATTGGATAATCGGGTTGGAATTAGGCTCTGAATTTTTGTAGGTAATCCTAAAATAATGTGTTTTAAGAAATCCGTAAGTTAATTTCAAGTTTTGGAAAGGTTTGGTATTTTATCTAAAAATCGGTCAAAATTAGGATTTTCGTAACGTTGTTCTGCCCAAATTGAGTAAATGGTGTTGAATTAAGGTTTGATATTTTGAGGAATATTATAATATATTATAATAAATAAAAGCCTAAGTTTATACAATTTTATAAAATCTTTTGGTATTTAATTAATAAATACGTTGAAATTAGGGTTTTCACGACGTTGCTATGCCAATATGGAACAAGCGCGTTAAATTTAGGGATAATATTTTAAGGTTATTATAAAATAATATTTTAAGTAAAATCCCTAAATTTATTTCATTTAATAAAACATTTTGCTATTTATTTGATAAATATTTCAAAATTAGGGTTTTAAATATGATTATTTAATATTATACAAACCGGAAGTTATTAGGACTTGGTTTTTTCGTCTTAGATCACGTTTATATATATAATAGGAGTATATGAGTCCAAAAGTTGATAAGTAAATAAATAAACCATAATTTCCCGATAAAGGGCAAAATGGTCTTTTAATCAAATAGAACCTAACACTCCTTAAGTCCCTCATGTCCTTAGAACTTTAATCATTATCATTCCTATATTCATATAGCACGTTCGTTCGTTAGGATAATTTGCAAGTTGTTATCTCTCACAAATTGGTTCTACCTCTCGTATCCGATCTACTTATCAGGTGAGTATTCACTAAATCCCCCATTTCTTTTAAAATGGGATATGACTCAATATTCAATTCGTATTATCATTACTAATGGTGATTCATTCGAATGATAATCTGACTTGTGAGAAATCATAGCTCCATATCTTTAACCTTTTTGGGGTGTAACATGTATCTTTATTCAAAATTATTTCTCTAAACGTTATGCGATTATATGTTGATTGAATGATAACTGTGTGGATTTTTTTATGGAAATCTCTACATGCTAAGACTGGAAATCTATCTCTATATGGTGAAACTATGCTATTCTATGTGATAATCAACCTCTATATAAGGAAATATGCTATCCTATGTGATGGAAGGTTTGTTATGATTACTTGCTCTATTAATTGACTGACTGTATATCTGAACATATCACTTGCCACATATATCGCATATGTTAAAAATATATTTTATAAACATGTGTTTACTCACCAACTACTTTTGTAGTTGACACTTGATTTTATACATGTTGCAGGAATTTATACTTGAGCTTTGATGTGATCACGATAGGATTGCTGGACCTAGATTAAAGACTTTAAATCAGTTTGATATGTATTACTGCATGTTTAATATTCTTGTACAATATCTTTAAATTTATTAATGAAAAATGGCATGTTTAAGTATTACAACTTATTTTAGTTGTCATGTGCATCTGGACAATCATCGCGCCCCGACATATTCTGTCGTCGGTTGGGGTGTGACAACCTGATTGGATTGGTTTGTACCCCATCGGTGTTATGCTCTAACTCGACCCGTAGCTGCTACTGACCAGACTGGTCCGGTCCGACCCGAGGCTTTGCCCGGTTTTCGATCCGATCCAGTGGGCCTATTGGTCATGTGGTATTTGTTAATCCTATTGTAACCCGATTTCCATACTAGGTTTAATTGTGTTTAGTCGGTTTGGGTTAGTGTGGCAACTTAGGTGATTTTAATATATGGTAGTATACAATAAACACACTTATACACGAAAATGAGATTTATGTATGTATATATATTTATGTGTACGTAGGTTATGGTATTTAGTCCGATTATAATGAGATTACTAGTTAATGAAAAATATTAATGCCATATGTTCATCAGGTGTCTTGATTCGAACAGTAAAATTGCAACATTTTGAATAACTAGAAGCTTCGGAATTTCTAGCAACATTCCTAGCAAGAAACGCTGTTGTTGGTGTTAAACCAAAATCAGACTTTGATTTAGAATTAACCGTCGTTGAATTCTGGCCATAATAAATCTCAGGATTCTGAACCAAATTCGGAACTTTGTTTGTCGTGGACATTTCAAGTTCATGTGCTTGTAACTTTCCAGTCAACTCATGAAATGATAAATTTTCAAATTCTTTGTCATGAGTGAGTAGCAAAACATAATTCTCATATTTGTTTAACAACGCTTCCAAGAATTTTTCCTTTAACTCCTCATCAGATTTCTTGATATTTACCACCCCCATCTCACTCATCAGATGTGAAAATCTGGACACTAAAGTAGTAATACTTTCATCAAGGTAGTGTCGAAAGTTATCAAACTTTTTGTTCAGCGCCTTCCTATTACTCTTCTTATATCGTTCATTTTCTTCACATCTGGATGCCAAAGTATCCCACAATGTCTTTGAAGTTTTGCAAGATTTGAATTGATGTAACAATTCATTTGGAAGTAACATTGTAAGAATACCACAGGCTTTCCTTTCTCTTTGATAATATTTCTTTTCCGCATTAATAAAATCTTTTTGAGCCTTTGGAGTACCATCATCCATTGGATATTGAAAACCATCTTTGTACGAAATCCAAAATCAACATCGGTTGTGTCAATATAAGCTTCGAATCGTTGAACCTAATGATGATAATCTTCTAATTTCAACAACTTAGGTACTTTCCGACTTGTACCAATTTCATTATCAAAGTTCAGCATCTCTGTTTTGGTCAAAAATCAACAAAGTGATTTCCTATTCCAAACTTATAATGTGAGGTAGTGTGTTTGTTAATATGCTCGAAATGTAAAGTTGAACACAAGGATGTAACGAGGGAAAAATCCAGGATTCTTTGAGTTGCCTCTAGGAATCCTAGCAAAAAAACCTCGGGAGCCGGCCTGAAGAGCCTGCTTCCTCACAATTTTATTGAAACGAAACTGAAAATTACAAGAGTTTTGGAGGTTTGATCGATCGATGCTAAGTGTTACAATGATGGTGTGCTATGAGAGCTAAAGTGTATCGGTGTTGTGTGTCCCTAAGTCGATCGAATCCTCAATTATATAGGGATTACAAGAATAACAAACTATACGGGATTCCCGGGATCCTATCGTCCAACTAACTTGACCGTTAGAGCCTTCTCGTCCACTTGGTCCACGATCTCCTTTAGCTGGAGCTTAAATTTCGGAGGTAGCTGATGAATTCAACGGTACCTGGGTCAAATAAACACATGGAAATTATAAGGATTAGTCGAATAAAATAAATCAGGATACCTGGACGAGTGGGATTCCCAGACGTTAATAGGATTCTTGAACTATCTGAGCTTCCTGCGAGCATCCTGAAAATATACCCTCAATAATTGCCCCTTGAATTTCAACAGATATGGATAAGCTCGACAGCTGTTAAAATTCAAAAAAGATGCTAATTCTACGGCGTTATCACGGTAATTATGGTTGAGATGGGACGGTTTTTACGACGTCCGACGAATGTGATGGTTATCATCACTTTTTCTTTAAATAGGAGATTCCGAATTCATATTTTCACCATCTTCTTCCACAAACCCTTTCGAGCTTCTCCGATATTCCAGTTCAGTCTTTCTTCTTCTTCTCCGATTTCCTTCTGATTTTTCGGCCATGGCCAAGAAAAGTACCCGATCGTCTTCTTCGTTGAACACTCCGGTGATCGACGACTTTCACGACCAAGGGTATATCATTCCCGGGGAAGAAGAAGCCTGTACGTTTGACGACGACAACATCCATGATCTCAGAAATTCTGATATTTTTCCTCCAGGTACAATTTTTCGACCTTTTGATTCTCGGACCAAATCTGACTTTACCTCCACCACTTGGGTGTGCTTCATGTACTATCCCTTTTTGCTTGGCATGACATTCCCTTACCCGGAGCTCATTACCCAGTTTTTCAAGACCACCTGACTCTCCTATGCCCAAACCATGCCTATTGATACGCATCACCTTACATAAAATAAATAAATAAAATTCACACATTTAATCATGTTTTTATTGCAAATCAAGAGAATTGGTGCTTAAATGATTTATATTTAGATATTAAATGATTTGGTGGATCTTTTTTTTTTTGTTATTATTTGATAAATATTTAAAGTTCACATTTAATTTTGTTGCTAATTGAGAAAATTATGCAAATTAGATTTATAATTGAGAAATTATAAAAGATATGGTGCTTTATTGTTTTTATTTGTGAATTTTAGGTAATTGGATGGTGCGTGATGATTTTAGAAGAAAACCGCAATTTACGGATTTTCGTTGGCCTAGCAGAGCAATTTACGCAAGTTATGGAGTTTAAAAGAAAAAAAAATATATATATATATACAACAGCAGCCCAGTCCCTATTTTCGTTGGCCCAGCAGATTAAGAGAAAGCCCAACAGCATTTTCCGGCCGATTCAACAGCCCAGTCACCAGCCCAGTCAGCAACACTTTGTGCTAAAATTTAAAAAAAAAGAAACGAAGGGGACGGGGGTCGAACGAGGGACCTCTAGTTCACCAGGGTTAGATACTAGCCAGTAGACCATTAACTACAGTTTGTTTAAATCCGATTTACTAACATTTTATATTATCCCACGAAGCCCAGATCAGAAGCCCAACTCGCTGAAACGTGACAGACTCGTTTTCACCATATAAAACGCATTCCAGCCGCAATTTTTCAGCTCTAACACCCCTAAAACCCTAATAAAAACCCTCACTAACATCTGCAAACGTCAAGGAAGGATTGAGGATCAAGATCAAAGCTTTTTGGCTCAAAGATTGAAGATTTTTTAAGCTTTCGGTTTGGATTTTCACCCAGTTCTTGTTTTTTTTCATCTTTTTAAATTTTTTCTTGATGATGAATGTTACCAAGAGTAGATTTTAGTTGATTTTGAGCATGTATCTAGGCTGACGTCATATTGTATTGCCTAGATTGGATGATTCTTGACCCGTTTGATTTTCTAGTTTGACTTTTTGACAAGATCATGTGAAATTGCTTATTAATTCTGATTTGGATGCCTTGGATGAACATGTATTCATGTTTTAGCTTCTGTTTTTATCATGTTATGTGGGCTATTTGATGTGGAATGTAGAACTACAACCATTTATTGATTAGCTTATTGTTAATCGGTTGACGTTTTGGAGTTTATTAATTAATACATGACCCGAAGACCTCCTACATGATAATATGATACGGATTTGGTGCTGAATTTGTGTGCATATATACGAGATTGAGTTGACCAGTTAATTTCATGTACTAGGAAATAGCTACGCATTGTGTAGTGAGTTAGGGTGCTCTTGACCATAAGATTCAAGCTCGCTTATTCGTGTTTAGAGTTTCCTAGGTCCTAGGCTTTTCATTTCAGAATCATTGCACGTGTTAGGTGCCATTTAGAGAGACCTTTGTTGTGGCTTCCTTTTACATGCGCGTTTAGTCCGCTTGGACCGAAGCGATTAAACCATTGGGTGATTTTACATAGTTTTCTATCCGAGCTTCATTTGGGATTACCTTAGTGATTAGGACGTGTCTATAGTCCTATTTCATTTTGGTTCTCATCATTAGTGGATAGTGGTCGTGTTGATTAGTCAAACTAGGGGTTTTATTGGGTTTAGAGGATTCTTATCTAGGTGATACTTTTTTCCGACTGATCTTTCAACATGTTATCCGGCTTTTGGTTGTTTTAGTTATTTAGCTTAGTTTTCAGGTTTAGTTCATCATTTCAATTTCATCGGTTAGATATTAGCAAAGATCCAGTATCGGGAGACTACATACGCGTCCAAGGATTGATATCTGGTTCATACCAATATTGTACTGCATATGACGGGTGCATTGCCCTGGTGTGTAGTTTGGTCACTTAGTGATTACCATTTAGAACTTGACCTGATTTTTATAGACCACAAACATTCGCATCACCTATGGTTTGGAGAAACCTATACTCCCTTGATCAATTGAACCAAACATATAATCTGGACATTGGGATTCCTGAAATTTGTGAAGCTTACCAACTCCAAACCCACAGTTATAGCCGTTTTGTTCTGAAGGCTCGCAACTCCACCTCCCAGTTGATTCCCCGAGCCTTCCACAATGATCATGACTGGAAGAAATGTTTCTTCTTTGTCAAGCGAGACTCGATTCCTGGGGGTACAGAGTTGCCGTTGAAGTGGGTTGAGAAGGGTAGGATATCGATATCTTTTTCATCGTAGGATTCCGAATATATGTTTAACTCTTTATTATTATCTTTTGCAGCACCCAAATTTGAGAATCTCATCAAGGCACAACCGGATCCCAGGAAGCTTGAAGCACTCTACCAGATTCCTACCACTGAAAGAGCCCTGATCCTTGAAGCAACTGCCAGCGAACACAACTACTCAGCCGATCATACTCCCGCGATGTCTGGTAAGTTTTTTGTAGGATCCTGAACTGTATGCTTATTCGAGCATCCTGGATGTTTACTATCTATTTTTCTTCGCAGCCCCCAAGTCCAGCGCTTCATTCTCCCTGAAGGATCTTGATAACCTTCTCAAAGTCAAGAAGGAACAGTTGGAGCAGCCTGCCACCTCCAAGGTGCCAGTCAGCCGGCCGAAGGCCTCGACTTCCAAGAAGCGAAAGACCACTGAGGCTACCGTGTACCTCAAAAATTTTAAGGATCTTACCCCCTCTAAGGTCAGCAACAAGATTCTCTCGATGCAGACCATGGTCAACCTGGTAAGAAGCTTTAACAAACATGTATATTAGTTTCATACCTGTCGCAGCTGCTGATCAGGATTCCTGTTTGTGTAGGGCATTGAGAAGCTGAACACCCAAGCCATGGACATGGAGAAGAAGCTGGCCGAGGCTAACGAGGAGATCCAGGACTAAGTCAACATTTCTAAGGGTAAGACCATGTTCTATGAGCATAAGCTCACTGAGCAGCGTCTGAACTTGGAAGCGAAGATGTCCGCTGATGCTGAAATTGGCCAACTTTCGGCTGCCCAGAGCGTCCTGGAGTGCAAGATCCAAATAGAGAGTGAGGCTGAAGCGGCTGGTTTTAAGGTTCCTGGCTGGGATGTTGCGGGCTGGAAGCTGGTTCTGGAATCGTTGGGAGGAGGCGATGGTGACGTGGCTGGAACAGGGAAGGATGGGAATGAAGGTGGCTCCTCGAAGACGGTTCCGGAATCTCCGGTGGCAAAGACCAGGGCTTATGTGTTGGAGCTGGGAGAGGGCAAGAAGCTTGAGGAGGTGGAGAAGCTGGCGGAAGAAGGGAAGATAATGGGTGATGAAGATAATGCAACAGTCTGAGCCCACTTTTTATGTTTTTATGTTTGGTGATTTTTTTTGTGAAACAATGTCCTTGTGGTTCTTGTAAGAAACAAGTAACAAACAACAGACAATGGTAGGGATCCTGGTGGAGGGCTCTTGTGTTTACAAGACGAAAACATGATTCCTAAAACAGACTTTTGACCTCTGAGCTTCCCAAGCGGAGGGATCCTGAGGTTGTCAGGACGAACCTTGGGGAGCTCAGAACCCTTTTGCGTATGTTAATAATATGACGATCTTTTGGCTTCTCATGTTATGTTTTGTCTTGAAATTTTGTATATGAGATTAGTTATAAAATTTATCAAGAATCTTGAAAAGAACTTGTATATTAGGAAATAATTTGAGATGTGTTAATCAAATAGGTTAAAGTCCAAAATCAAGTAATAAAAACTTTAATTACTTGACCTCCAAGTTTTACCTTAATCGATTTCCCAATCCAAGCTGTTGTTTCTTGTTTGATCTCATTCAAGATCCTGACAGGAATCCTGAAAGATAATTTTGCTACTCATCCCGGTGTCCTGCCTTGGGATTCTAAAAAGAGTTTAACAAGATTCCTGGCCGGGGGCTAAAGGAAAATCTTCTGGAAATAAGAGAATAAATTTAAAAATAAGCTGGGGATAAACCTGAGATTCTTGGGACGAAGCCAAATCTAGGGACAAGCCCGTTTTTTCGTGGGACTAAGCCAAAACTGGGGTCAAGCCCTTAAATACTTGGGACTAAGCCAAACTGGGGTCAAGCCCTTACGTGCGTGACATGAAAATGCCATAACCTTAGTTAACACGTCCGTGTTAAAAACCTTGAGAATCCGCCCAGCAGCCTACAATGACAAGATTGTCAGCCACCCATGGGATGGACTGGTCTAGCCATCTTTAGCATACTGGTGGACAACGTGCGTTCCTGGCGAGGGTCGTGCGCTACTAGCGATTATCCAAACTTAGGAGAGGAGTCAACCTCTCAAACCTTAGAAGGTATGCAGGATACCTTAAACGTATGAGAGGTGGCCAACCTCTAACTGGGGATATACCCAAAATACTTAGGATTCTCAAAATCTACAAAACACTCAACACTTGGTAAGGGGTGGGTGTTAGCTTAGCTAACACCACTCCGATGGTTAAGTCAGTATCATGTGATGAAAATAATAAGAATAATAATTGGAATACGTACCTTGTAGTATTTGAGCAGTGATGATTCTTGGGATTCCAATAGGATTCTCACATAAAATAAGCTTTGAGATGGATGGTATTCCAGGCTCTTGGCAGGGGTTCTCCTTTCATGCTTACCAAACGATATGTCCCTTTTCCTTCTTCAAAATCTATCAAATAAGGACCTTCCCACTTGGGTGCTAATTTCCCATCGGCTGGATTGGTAGTATTTTGAAATGCCTTTCTCAGTACTAAGTCTCCTACTTAAAATCTTCTTAACCTGGTATTCATGTTATAATACTTTTCCATCCTTTGTTGATAGGATGCCATCCGGATTCTGGCCATATCTCTGAGCTCCTCAACTATTTCAAGATCCTGAAGCAAGGTCTGGCTGTTGGTTTCAGGATCCTGGCAGCTAATCCTGGCTGTAGGTAGTACCATTTCTGTGGGGATCACAACCTCAACTCCAAATACTAATGAGAATGGAGTTTGAACCATTGCATTCTTCAGTGTCGTCCTATCTGCCCAAAGAACAAATGGTAGCTCCTCAGCCCATTTGCCTTTTTTGGAGCCCAGCTTCTTCTTAAGGTTGTTGATGATGATCTTGTTGCTGGATTCCGCCTGCTCATTAGCTTGAGGGTGAACATGTGTTGAAGTAATCATTTTAATGCCCCAGGTTGCACAATATTTTGTTGTTCTTCTGCCGATGAACTGAGAGCCTTTGTCGCATATGATCTCTGCCGGAATCCCAAATCTGGTAAGGATGTTTCTCTTGATGATGGATATCACTTCTTTCTCTCTTACTTGCACATATGCTTCTGCTTCGATCCATTTGGAGAAATAGTCTGTCATTGCAAGCATAAATACTTTTTCTCCAGGAGCCTTGGGTAGCTTGCCTACAATATCCATGTCCCACTTCATGAACGGCCATAGGGATGCTATAGGATGCAGATGCTCGGCTGGTTGATGCAGAATAGTGTCGTGCCTTTTCCAGGCATCGCACTTTTGTGAGAAGCTCATGGCATCCTTCTTCATTGTATGCCAATAGTAACCAAATCTGAGAACCTTGGAGAAGAGTGCTCTGCCCTCAGTGTGATTTCCGCAGTCTCCACTGTGAATGTCTTCAAGCACCTCAAGAGCTTATGATTTCTCCAGGCACCTTATATAGACACTTGCACGAGATTTTCTATATAATATGTTATCTAAGATGAAATAAGGCGTTACCTTGACGCGAAAAGCCCTAGGATTTTCACCCTTAGGAATCTCCCCGTTTTTTGAGATATTTAAAAAATTGGATGGGTCCAGGATTCCTAGGTATCCTTGGGATTCTCGACGTCTGCTTCTTCACTGTTGTCAACCGCGTGAGCTTCTTGTTGGGATATTGCCAGCTTCAGGACATGCGTTATAGGAATCCTGATATCCTCAGGGGTCCTGAGCGATGAAGCAAGGTTTGCTAAGGCATCGACTTCTGAATTATCTTCTCTTCGCACCTGTGAAATGTTAAAACTTTCGAAAAGCAAAGATAATTTTTTTACAATATCAAGATATTTGATTAAATTCTCCCCTCTCACTGCATAAGAGCCATTAAAGTGGTTAGTCAGTAGAAGAGAATCAACAAATACTTGAATACACCGGATGTCCATATCTCTAGCCAATTTCAACCCAGCAATCAAAGCTTCATATTCAGCTTCATTGTTGGTAGCCTGGAACTCACAAGATATGGATAGTGCCATTATGTCCCCCTGTGACGATTTTAGCAGGATGCCCATCCTTGTTCCTCTGACATTTGAGGATCCATCAGTGTAAAGGATCCAGTCTTCTTCGAGCTTCTGAAGCCGCTGGACTTCCTTCTTAACTTCTGGTTCTATGTCACTGCTAAAATCAGCCACAAAGTCAGCCAAGACTTGGGACTTGATCGCTGTCCTTGGCTCATAATTGATATCATAGGCACTCAACTTGACTGCCCATTTAGCCATCCTACCTGATATTTCTTGCTTCCTGAGAACTGCCTTAATAGGATAGTTAAATTTCACAATTATAGTATGAGTTTCAAAATAATGTCTAAGTATAGTGGAAGCCATTATAAGAGCTAGATTTAATTTTTCAAGGTGAGAATACCTGGACTCTGCATCTAACAGAGTTTTACTTACGTAATATACCAGATGTTGCTGACCTTGATGGTCTTTTACTAAGACTGTACTGACTGAGCTTCCGGAAACAGCAAGATACAAATACAGCGGCTCCCCATCCTCTGGTTTCATTAGCAACAGGGCTGCTGGCAGGTAGTCTTTTAAGCATCTCAAGGCTTCTGCATGCTTCTCATTCCACTCAAACTTTTTGTTTTTCCTCAGGATATCGTAGAAATCCTCGCTTTTTTTTTGAGGATTTTGAAATGAACCTGTTGAGTGCTGCGATTCTTCCTGTTAAGCTTTGCACCTCTTTTACATTCGATGGGAACTTCAAATTCAGGATTGCTTTTATTTGCTCTGGACTTGCTTCGATTCCTCTTTCAGTGACCATGTAGCCTAAAATTTTTCCGGCTCGCACCCTAAAGTGGCATTTGGAGGGATTGAACTTCATGTTATATTGGTCAAGGATGTCAAAGACAATTTGGAGATCCGTGACGTGATCTTGTGCCTTCTTGGATTTCACCACCATATTGTCTATGTAGACTTCCATCGTCTCCCCCAGTTACTCTTTAAACATCATATTAACTAGCCTCTGGTAGGTGGCACTTGCCTTTCCTAGACCAAAAGGCATAGCAGTATAACAATAGATACATGTCGGAGTCATAAAAGGTGTATGCTCCTGGTCACATGGTTCCATCTGGATTTGTTGAAAACATGCTGAGGCATCCATGAAGGTGAGCATCTCATGACCAGCCGTGGCATCCACCATTGCATCAATATGGGGAAGTGGAAAAGGATCCTTAGGACAGGCCTTATTCAAGTCCGTGTAATCTACACAAACTCTCCACTTTCCATTCTTCTTCTGGACCACCACCATATTTGCTAGCTACTTAGGATATTTGACTTCTCTGATCATCTTGGTTTTGAGAAGCTTGTCAACTTCCTCCTGTATGATAATATTATTCTCGGGAGCGAACTTTCTCCTTCTTTGTTGTATGGGCCTGAAAGAAGGATCTAAACCAAGTTTATGAGTAATAACATGTTTCGGGATACCTGTCATATCCTCATGTTTCCAAGCGAAAGTTGAGGTTCTGGCCTTCAGAAGCTTAACCAACTCTCTTTCAACACCTGCTGGGATGCCCGTTCCTATGAGCACCTTGAGTTCAGGATTCTCAGGGTCTAGAAGGACTTCTTTGACATCAAGCTCCCTGTCCTCCTGTACTTCGAGTGCTCTTTTCTGTAATTGTTATCCTTTCATCACCTTGGTGGTGTTCTTCATCGACGTTGAATAACAGTTCTTGGCTTCCTACTGATCGCTTTCGATCCTTACAACTCCCCAAGGTGTGGGAAGCTTTATGCATTTATGATAAGTTGAAGGGACCGCTTTCATCTCGTGTATCCATGGCCTGCCAAGAATTATATTGCAACAAGAGAGAGAATCTATCAGACAACATTTTTTAATAGAGTTTACCCCTTCTATGTATACTGGTAACCTAATATTTCCAATGGTTCTTTTAGTTTGACCACTGAAGCCAACCAGGACTGAGGATCTTGCAACTATTTCAGTTTCTGGGATCCCCATCTTCTTGAGTACATCAAGAAGGATTATGTACAGACAAAATGGTTAGCAATATATAAAGTTACCACAAGACTACCTTGGTGGGGATCCTGGACATGAGAACGATCACTCTCATAAAAGGATATCAGTTTGTCTTGAGTTAGGGTGGATGTCCGGACAGGTCTGTCACCCTGTTCAGATTTAGATTCCTTAGCATGCTTCTTGGCTGAGGAATACAAAGTGTCGCAGATGTCTGAGCCTCCTGATATGAAGTTGATTATTTGAGCATCCTGAGGCGGAGAAACTGCTCTCTGAGGCACCTTGTCGGCTTCCTGAGTCTTGATCTTCTTTCTGCCTATCAACTCTTTGAGATGCCCCTTACTGAGTAGATAGCTGATTTCCTTCCGAAGTGCTATGCATTCATCTGTTAGGTGGCCGAAATCTTCGTGGAAGGCGCACCATTTGGTTTTGTCTTTCCAGGATCCCTGCTTATCATTTCTCCTAGGCCATCTTTCCTTTTCGCCAAGATCAACAGAAAAACAATACTCAGATACCTTAGGATACTCCTCCTCATCATCATCTTGGTCCACAGCGTTGACTTTTTGATTATTTGGTTTGGCGTATGGACGGGATCTGTACGGCTTCCCGGGGGATTCCGACTTTTTATTGTTGGGATCATATTTAGGAATATCCAACCTCTGGTGGATCTTTTGCCGTCTTCCAAACGGATAAGCCTCAAGGCCCTGCTGCGTACTTCGTCAAGGTTCCTGCAAGGAGTCATGACGAGGTCATCATAAAAACGTGAATCTTTAGAGAGTCCCATTTTAAAGGCTTCGACAGCTGCTGCCATATCCAGATGGGGAATCTCAAGAGATTCTCGCCCGAATCTAGCGATGTATTCTCTGAGTGGCTCATTCGGCTTCTGAAATACTCGATATAGATCGCCTGTGAGCTTCTCAAAGGTTCTAGTGCAAGAAAATTGATTGTTAAACAGGTTAACTAAGTGAGAGAATGATGTAATAGTATTAGGAGGAATGCTCAGTAGCCATTTCATGGCTGGTCCTGTTAAGGTTGAACCAAAGCCTTTGCACAGACAGGCTTCCTTGATTTCTATCGTAATGGGATTGATCTCCATACGCTCCCTGTAATGTGCCACGTGTTCTTCAGGATCCGTGGTTCCATCGTAAAGCTTCATGCTTGGAGTTCTAAAACGCTTCGGGATCTCTACTTGAGAAATCGGCGAAGTAAATCTGGAGATCTTGTGGCTTACCAAAGGAACCTCAGGAATAGGTTTCAGGATCCCTGGAACATTTGATATCATTTCTTTCAACTTCTGGTGCTCCCTAGCGATACTTGGATGAGTACCTGCATCATAAGGAGCACCCTGGTTAGAAACGACAGGAATCGAATTGGACACATTACCTAGGCCAGGATTCTGGACTGGGATCCTGGGATCATATCCATAGTTTGTTGGGATGCTCGGCTCCGTAGTGGCTGTTTTTTGCATGGGAATGAAGTCACCATTATGCACATCTGAGGAGCTAGTCCTGAAGACTCCTGCAGAAACAGAAGGGTTAGAATGCCGATATCCCTGGAGATTCTTGCCTGGATTCCCAGTAGAAAAAGAATATGCTAGTTATGGTGTAGCCAAGGATCCCAATGATAGTGGAGTCCAAGGATCCTTGGAGCGTGGCTACGAGGACTCTGGTGGGATGGCCCCTGCGAATCCAGCAGTATTGCCTTCATATCCAGCGGCCTAGGAAGTCATTGTAGTGGCTGTAGTGAAGGCTGCTGCCGATTTGTAACTGTAGCGAGCCGGATCTGAGGATCCTGAGGCGTTGAAGTCAAGATGCCTGGGAAATAGAGGATTTTGCTCCTCGACAGGTTTCTTAGACTTCTTATGCTCCTTGATCTCATTCATCACCGTTTGATTGGTCTTTTCTTGCTGATCCATCTGATTTTTCACCTGTTTGATCAAAGTAAACAAATCATTGTTAGTAATAACAGGATCAACAGATTGAACCTGGGATCTTGTAAAGACAGGATAGTCAGCTTTTCTCGGCTGTTCGTCCACTTTCTTCTGACGGTTATTGTTTTTCTTCAGGCTTCCTGGAGCGGAAGGAGGAGGAGGGATGGAGGATGATGTAGAGGCCGAGACAAATTTTTGCTGATTCGACATTTTCGAAGTGAAGATCAAATGGAGTGAATGAAATATGGAGTTTTCGTAGGATGAAGCACCACTTGCCCCACGGTGGGCGCCAAACTGTTTTGGTCAAAAATCAACAAAGTGATTTCGTATTCCAAACTTAGAATGTGAGGTAGTGTGTTTGTTAATATGCTCGAAATGTAAAGTTGAACACAAGGATGTAACGAGGAAAAAATACAGGATTCTTTGAGTTGCCTCTAGGAATCCTAGCAAAAAAAATCGAGAGTCGGCTTGAAGAGCCTGCTTCCACACAATTTTATTGAAACAAAACTGAAAATTACAAGAGTTTTGGAGGTTTGATCAATCGATGCTAAGTGTTACAATGACGGTGTGCTATCAGAGCTAAAGTGTATCGGTGTTGTGTGTCCCTAAGTCGATTAAATCCTCAATTATATAGGGATTACAAGAATAATAAACTATCTGGGATTCCCGAGATTCTATCGTCCACCTAACTTGATCGTTAGAGCCTTCTCGTCCGCATGGTCCACAATCTCCTTTAGCTGGAGCTTGAATTTCGGAGGTAGTTGATGACTTCAGCGGTACTCGGGTCAAATAAACACGTGGCAATTATAAGGATTAGTCGAATAAAATAAATCAGGATACCTGGACGAGTGGGATTCCCAGAAGGTAATAGGATTCTTCAACTATCTGAGCTTCCTGCGAGTATCCTGAAAATATACCCTCAACAACCGCTTGCATTGAGTTTTGAATAGTGGAAAATGCGTAAAAATCACTCATCTTGAAATCGTTTATCGGCTATCAAAACTTGAGATGCAAAAACGAATGTTTCAGAAGTGGAATTTGTGGGTCAAAACAGATGATACTGGCCGTAAGGCAAGTAAATGTGTACATCTCATCGAGACGGTCGTTTTGGCTGGTAATGGACCTTCTAACTCCAAACGAATCTTAAGTTACGGCCGTTTTAGTAAAACTCAACACTTCTAAACCAACGAACCGAGATAGATTTGCTCCGAACTGAAGAAAATTAAATGAACCAAGGAAAGTCAACTCATTTTGACTAGCAAACCGAAAACCCTTCAATGAACCGATAACCCTGCGAACTGGAAGTAATCGTGAACCAAAATATACTGAACGAACCAAGATAAACTCAGCAAACCGCCGGTTCTGTGGAATAACCGCCGCAAACAAAAATTATATGCCGCGAACCAGAGGATGAATATTGCTTGAGCGAATCAAAGACAAAATTCAATCGGTGAACCAAGAGACTCGCGAACCAACAGTGAATATTCAAGCGGCGAACCAGGAAATGCAACCCGCGAACCGTGACAGTCAAATGGCAAACAAACTCAAATTTCCTGATTTTGAAATTTTTGGACGTTTTGGAACGAGATTAACAGCAGTTAAGTAGAAAAACACTCTACAAACGCTTTTATATCAGACTTGAGACCAGAAACAAAGAAAATTGTAGAATTTTGACAAAACCCCAGTTTCTCTCATTGGATTGCTCTGATACCACTTGCAAGTACAGTTACGGATCTTACCACTGGTAGAATCAATCAATCTAGTTAATAAGAAAGTAAATAAGCTTTGTTTTATGGAAACACAAGAAGTAACTATGTACAAAGCTCTCTAGTTCTCTCTCTCTCTAGAACACACACAAAAGTGACACAGAATGATCAAGAGTTCTTAGTTCAACAAGACAAGTCAACTATATATACTAGTTGACTGCCCATCGAACCATGCAACAACGAACCTTCGATTCGTTGCATGTGAACCCATGGTTCCTTGCATGGTTCGTGAACCCTAAACTCACCCTAATAGCTCTTGATTAGATACAACACACGAGACACACTGTATCATAGTATTATGCTCTAACAATGTGTTTATGTGACAAACACGGAACACATTTTCAAAGAATGAAGCATTTCTTGATTCCATGATGTTGTCTTCGTGTATATCGGGATTATTCGAGTCTTGTACAAGAAACCGATATGCAGTACTATTTTCCGCGTATCCAATGAACACGCAGTCCATAATTTTAGGTCATATCCTTTGCACCTTATGCAAAGGTGCTAACACCTTAGCTAGGCACCCCCACACTTTCAAGTATTTGTTGGATGGCGTTAAGCCCATCCACAATTCATAAGGAGATTTATCCTTATTTTTTAAGGGTATCTTAATTAAAGATAATTATTCGTCAAAATAGCTCCCCCCCCCACATGTCTAGGCTCATCCCAGAACTAATAAACATGACATTCATCATCTTTTTCAATGTACGGTTCTTTCTTTCCACTATTTCATTGGATTGTAAAGAATAAGGTGCGATGGTATCATGGAGAATTTCACTTTGTGCACATAAGGCCGCAAACGGTGAAACATATTCACCTTCTCTATCACTCAGCACAACCTTGATTTTCTTGGTGAATTTATTCCCAACCATATTCTTAAACAAGACAAACTTTTTTATTGCCTCATCCTTACTTTTAAGTAAGTATACATAGCAATATTGAGTGCTATTAGACATGCACAAACCGGTTAAAATGTGTAACCGAAACCGGTTACTAACCGAAACTGGTTAGAATTTTCTCGAGTGGTAACCGGTTATAGCCCTAACCGGTTTCGGTTGGAAAAAATGGTAACTGGTGGTAACCGATTAGAACCAGTTAAAAAACCGGTTAGGGGAAACCGGTTATAAAAATCGGTTAGGTCGGTTAGAGCGTAGAAAAAAAACTCAGCTTATTTGCTTACAGTTTTGCTGCTGTGATTTTTTTTAAAAACGTAAAAAACAACAAAATTTTAAAATTTTCACATTTTATTCATTGGGATAACATAAGAAGCACACCAAACTTGAAAAGCATAAAAAAAGAGCTTTTAAACTCATTACATCGAATTCAGACAAACTTGAAAACAAACTAAATTAAACTTATTCTTCGATTTTTTTTCTTCCGGTTTCGTTTTCTCGTAGTCGTTTAACTTTAACCGTCGTTTGAAGAGCCCGAACTTGATGAACCGGACCTCAAGTAGTAGTCCTAACCGGCTTCATCATCAGTCATTCCTCGGGTTAATCCACCCGTAACCTCCTCCTCGTACAATTGGCCTTCGTATTCCATCTCTCCTTCAACTCCTTCAAGTGTAGCAATGTTTTGAATCCTCTCCGCCGCATCCAAGTAATCTTTCAAGCAAATCGACATCTCCACCGATGCCGGAGTTAGCCTTGTCCTCCTCACTGATATGACCCTGCCACTAATAGAAGAAGCCGACTCCGAAGCTACCGTGGAAGCTTGGACGGTTAGTAAATCTCGGGCCATGATGGAAAGCACGGGAAAATCTTTTTACTTTCCTTTCCACCAAGCCAACAAATCAAACTCTTTGAAACCATCCATCCCAATCCCCGCTAGAAAATCGGTCCCAATATACCTTCCGAGTTCACTACTCGGAGTGTTACCCCTTGCCTTTTTAGCATTGTTGGTTGAAAACATGTTGAAAAGGTTAACGTAACCATCCGAGCTACTACTTGCACCCACACCCGCTTGATGTTGCCTCATAGACTCGTGTATGGTTGATGTTTTACCATACTTAGCAACATATGTATCATACAAGTTTGTGAGATCTTTGTTAAATTTCTTTATTAGGTGTTCACTAATGAGATCATCTTCGGTATACAAATCCAAAGCATAACAAATATTTTCAATTAAAGCTCCAGTATTACCCGCATTGATTCAAGGGTGTAAGGCGGAGGCACAAGTAATAACCGCCGGCATATTTTCAAAATATTTGATAAATTCTGCTTTCATCGGTTTAACCATTTCGCAAAAAGGTGCCGGCTTATATGAAAACTCATTCAAGGTTTGGCACATCAAATAAACTTGGTTTAAAACCAATGGACTAGTTGGGTAATAAACCCCCGACAACTTTGTGGTTGCTTCTTTAAAAACATGTAACAACTTTGTTAATTCTTTAGTAAGAGCCCAACTATTTAGAGAAAACTCAGCAAGTTTAGAGTGCTTTAGACAAAGATCATTGTGGAATGAATGCAAACTATCTTTTGGTTGTATAGCTTTTTTAAACATGGTGCAAGTCGAATTCCATCTTGTAGGTACGTCCCAATTCGGACCTAAATAAATGGCATTCGCTTGTTTGCAATATTTTCTATAGGCACTATGCCTACTTGGTTTGCTAAAGATATCCGACAACATTTTTCTAAAATTTTGAATGATTGGGTCGATAATCGTCAAACCGTCTTGCACACACAAGTTGATTATGTGTGCAACGCAATGACTATGTAAAAAACTTCCTTCACAAACGGGTTTATATTTGAGTTGTAGTTGTTGGATAGTACGCGTGTTATTGGACACGTTATCAAAAGAAATGGAGAACAATTTTTCTTGTAAACCATAAACTCGAATAACTTTGTTAATTCTTAAAAAAATATTTGACCCGGTGTGAGGAAATTCAAGTTGCTCAAAAGCGATTGTTCGTTTCATCATGGTCCAAGTTTCAGGCATTACTCAATGAGCAGTCACACAAATAAAAGATTCGGGTGAACCATGAGGAGTTGAGCAACAATCGCTTGTTAAATTGACACGTGTTTCCAAAGTTGAAAAACCTTCTATTAATTCGGCTTTCGCCGTTTTCCACATTTTTAGGCAATCACGTCTAAGTGTAGTACGACTTACCTTAGTGTAACGCGGTTGGAGATGTTTTTGAATGAGGTGAGTCAAACGATCATTGTCGAAATGGTTGAAAGGCAAACTTTGTTGAAAAACAAAACTTGCCATTGCATTCCGAGTTGCCTCAACATCGTATGCAAAGACTCCTCCTTTGTTAGACATCATTTCTTGATTCCCACTTTGTCTAGCTTGGAGAATCTTACAATGGGGAAAGTCGACATGTAGCCTTAAGGTCGAGTTCGCTTCGGTTCCGATTAGCTTACAACAATATTTGCACCGAGATTTCTTTCCACCCGCCTTCATTACGCACGTATCAAAATGTTGCCAAATATTTGGGTTTCGTGAGGTTGGAATAATTTCAAGAACGGTGGTTTCGGGTGTGTCGGTGTTGGTGTTAACGGTAGCGCTTGATGATGCCATTTCGAGCGTTTTTTGAGATTCAGAGATTAAAGAGTGTTGAGAAATGTGTGTGGATCAACCAAAACATAACCCATGTATTTATACCACTTTAAGGGTGGTAAAGTTGCAAAAAAAAAAAAAACAAAAAACAAAAAAAACGGTCAAATTCGACCCCCAACGGTCACATTAACGGTAATATTACCGTTTTTACGCGCATGTCCTCTAACCGGTTACAAACCGGTTTTTCTAATTGGTTCCTCTAACCGGTTACCTAACCGGGTACACTGCTGAAAATCTATAACCGGTCCCTAACCGCCGGGTCGGTTATAACCGGTCCGGTTATGTCCTTAACCGGTTATATCACTAACCGGTTCCGGTTATTCCTTAACCGGTTGCCTAACCGGTTTTTTTGGTCACGTCTAAGTGCTATCATCAATAAATTTGATGAAGTATTTGTTGCCATCACTTGTTGGGACGACTTTCAAGTCACAGACATCGGTGTGAATTAAGTATAGGGGCTCAATTATTCGTTCAACCCATTTAAACGATGATCTTGTTACTTTGGATCCGACATATCTTTCGCATGTCGAGTTCAAGTCTATTTTGAATGTTGGTTAACTTTTTAAATTAATTAAACGGCGTATTGAATTGAAATTCACATGTCCTAATCTACCATGCCACCTTTTTTAATCATAAATCTCATTCATACAAGTAGAAGAGGAGGCTTTAGCCATTTTATTAATAACCATAGTAGATAATTTAAACATAAGACTTTGGGCATAGCCCTTGCCTACAAACATTGCATATTTTGTCAACACGACCTTATCAAACTCGATAACAATATGAAATCCAAACTTGTTGAGCAGCCATCCTGAAACACGATTCTTCCTAATTTCTGGCATGTACAAAACGTTGCTTAACATTAGTACGTTCCTTCTCGGAAGTGAACTTCAAGACCATATTACCTTCACCCATGATATCGACGGCAGCTTTATTCCCCATATAAAGCTTCTCGGTCCCTCTTAGCCTCCTTAAACGTATAAAAAAGGGTTATCCCTACACACATGGCGTGTGGCTCCAGTGTCAATATACCATCCATGATTTTCACCTACAATGTTGACTTAAGAAATGAAGGCCGATGCCTTGTGATCATTCCCACTAAAGGCATGTCATTTTCCACCATATGAGCCCACTCACATTGTGACTTCTTGCATTGATCTGCGTGATGACCATGATCCATGAAGTTGTAGCATTTTCCCTGGAACTTCTTAGGCTTCTTTTCACAACCCCTTTCTTTGGTGTCAGGTGCTCCACCGCTTTGTCTTTGCCTTTGGCTTCGGCCCCACCATTGCGTTTTCTTCCCTTAGAAGATTAACCATGTTCCACCAAATTAACCTTAACCACAACTTGCATGGTCATGGCCTTTTGAGCCATCTTATTGTCCTCCTCGATACGAAGATGGACAATAAGATCATCGATGGTCATCTCCTTTCGCTTATGTTTAAGATAATTCTTAAACTCGAGCCACGAAGGCGAAAGCTTTTCAATCATAGCCGCCACTTGAAACATCTCACTAAGGGACATACCCTCGCGTGAACCTCATGTAGTATAACTTGTAACTCTTGGACTTGGCCCATCACTGTTTTATTGTCAACCATCTTGTAGTCCAAAAAACGGGCTACAACAAATTTCTTCGTGCCATCATCCTCCTTTCTGTACTTCTTGTCTAAAGGCTCCCATATTTCTTTGGAGGTCTTAAACACCAAGTACACGTTATTCAACGAGTCCACACGATCGTTCAACACATAGTTACGACACAAATAGTCCAAGTGCTTCCATGCGTCTACCGCGCTAACGGTTTCAACGTTGGTTTCCTCTTCCTTAAGTTGGAGAGCAGACTCCGTGAGACACCTCGCAAGGTTCAAGGTGGTTAAGTAGAACAACATCTTCTGTTGCCACCTTTTGAAGTGGAGACCCGAGAACTTCTCGGGTTTCTCGGCTTGACTAGCAATGGTGTTGGCCGTTACGCCAACTTGAGAGCCAACCGATGGTCCTCTACTAGACTTGTCAGCGGAAGTTGTTATTTCTAAAATAAAACTAAATAAGTTAATTTTCAGAATTATATTTAAACACGCATGTTTAAATTGTAAGAAAAACCTCCAACTAATGGATGGTTTTCAAGGAGTAGAAGTGAGTTTTTGATTTCTAAACGCGCACGTTTAAGAATTTGAATAAAACGTCCAACAAATGAACGGTTTCAAAGAAAACGTTTTTAGTTTTCTACCTCTTGTAATTCTAAGTCCAACTTTGAATTAGACACGATTTAGAAAAGATATTTGGAGAAAATAAAAATTAAACGCGCACGTTTAGAGTTATTTGTCCAACAAATGGACGATTTTATTGTAAAGAGGGGGTTTTAACTTCCAACTAACTGAGGTTTTAAAAAAACTTAACGTCCAACAAAGAATTTTTGTCGTAACCGACTACTCTTTTAATTCTAAGTCCAACTTTGAACTAAAAGAAGTAAAAAAATATTAATTTTAAAACATAAAATCACCTTGAGGTTTCTAAGTCCAACTTTAAAGCTCGAGATAATGAAGTTTTTATATAAAAAAACGAACGGTGTTTTAGAATTTCTTTTAAGTTTGTAGAAAAATCGTTCGTCGAATTTAAATAAAACAATTTTTTTCTTTATAGTACGATTACAATAAAAGAAAATAAGCTATTCTATTACAATATAATCTAAGAAAATTACAATACAAAGAAAAAGAAGAATAAGATTAAAATAAAGTTAAAAGGAAATAAAGAGTAAAATACAATACAAGAAAAAAGATAAAAAGAAATTACAATACAAATGAAAAGAGGCCTATAAATATTGAGAAGAACAAGAAACCTTTGATTTGAGGTGATGAAATTATATGAATAGAATGTTTTGAAGAGTATTTAAGTGTCAAAAATAATAGACGACTATTAAATAGAAAGGCTGAAAATTCTTTTACAGAAATATTAGTAGTTTGAGAAAAGAAGAATTTATAGGAAAAATCTTTTGGCGAAGGCTTCGGGTCAAAACTCGGGTTCTTTAAAACAAATTTTGAGTCTACCGATGATCCCGTTTTGTTTCCCAGGGTACAATCTCCTAACCGATTATACGGTCGGGATGACTCTAAACCCGATATTACCTTTAAGAACTTGAATATCTTGAAGGATGATCTTGTGAGAATAGAAGAAGAAGAAGAAGAAGTAGAGAGAAATATAATTTAGTTGTGAATTATCGTGTAATGAGCCTCAACCCATGAGGCTCTATTTATAGTGGAGGGGAACTTAATTGAAACACTGAAATTAAATTCGTAGTCAAATTAACTTCACATTAAACGTCTTCAATGTGAATTCAGTTTTAGTTGACTTGAAATTTATGTTTTCGCTCAGAATTTAAGTGGTTTTAATGCTAACATCCAGTTTTCCGGTTAAACCCAAAAACAATAAGGCGGCTCTCTCGATGCGAAGTGCAAAGTGCGCCATCAAAGCATCACATTGCGCCCATACGCCCACGCCACACGCGTGCGCGTGCGTATACGAGTGCGAGTGCGAGTGTGAGTTAGGGGTGCTTCGCACCCTTTCAGGTCCAAGGGATGTCTCCTACAGTCCTACTTAAGGAAACAATCTTAGGTAAAGTTATCTCCTAATTTTAAACCGCTTTTGAATTCATCCTCCAACCAATGTGCGATAAATTTCACTTCTATACTTAGTCATTTTCTCTCTATTTTCATAGTTTT
>JBCNJP010007819.1:0-26004 GCA_039602395.1 Deinandra increscens subsp. villosa
GAAGGATGTTATGAAGGTAGGTCGCGACCTGGAGAGCTTCAACCCAAACGGGGTGGAAGACGTGCTTGCGAGAGAAGAGCCTGGATGTCGTTAAGGCGAAGAATCATCCGTTTAGCCTGGCCATTTTGAGGGGATGTTTTCGGACATGAAAAATGAAACATGGGTCTATGATCGTGAGTGAAATTTTAAAAGCCGCGATTATTACATTCGCCGCCCAAATCACAATGGAGGGAGGGATTTGATAGATTTACCTTGTGTGGGTGTGTAACTATCTTTATTATTATTTTTTGCAAGCCATAACTTATCTCTTGCTTTGTGTGATATTATCCGAAATTCCTTATGGTTCCTCTACTTGAGTCATATTTGACCTTATGTATGTGTTAACTACCAGTTATTTGGTTATGTATGACCTATTGTTTTTTGTTATTTGACCTTATGTATGTGTTAACTACCAGTTATTTGGTTATGTATGACCTATTGTTTTTTGTATGAGTTTTTTTTGAGTTTATGGTTTTTTTGGGTGTAGCCCTCTCCGAAAATAAATGTAAATAAAAGTAAGATTTCTCATTTTCTTACCTTCCCCAAACCCTATCTTTGAGATGTTTGAGATGGGATTCTAGTAGGTATATTGTTATTATTAAATGCGGTGATAATAGTGTAAAATATAATCTTTAATTAGTACAAGATGTTGCGATTAGCCGCGCTTCGCGACGGGCAATTGACATTATATTTGAGAAGTAGTTGTTATGACTCAATTCTGTTTGCTAGTGCAGCGATTATTACGTCTGACATAATTTGCACATCCTAACTTTAGACCTAAACATAATTTACTTCGATTTAATGATTTATTGCATCCTGTAGCAGCCTATTTCATTCTTTGATCCTTATCACCAACCATATAAGAAAATTACACACACATCATTATCCAGACCAGCACATTAAACATATGATATTTTTGTAGCAATCTTTAAGAAAATGAAAGTGACTGTACATGAAAGCACTCACTTGATATAACCCCAACAGCAAGCTTGTTCAGTAAGAAGCATAAGAAATTTATAGATTGTAAGTTTAAACTAAATAATAATTTAGTGCAATTTCATCTGCAAAAGTTGCAAAGTATGAAAGCATAACTAATTTGTTGGATCCTTGTCAATAAAAAAAAATATGAAAATGTTATAATATATGATTCATTGATTTGAACAGAACATTCCTGCAAAAGTTCTTTTTCAATGTTATATTTCTTTTTCGTTTCCACCTTCTCTTTTTCTTGCACTATTTTTCTTGCACTTGCTCAGCCGCATTTTCCAGCTTAATACCTGGATTCAGAGTTTCTTTAGCATAATCTTCATACATATATGAACTTTAAATTATGTGTAAATGTTTATACATATATGAACTTTAAATTATGTGTAAATGTTTGGATAAACAACATGGGATGTCGAGGAATCAAAACTAAGCTTTCTTAGGACCAAAAATTCTAAAGGGACATGTTTAAAATCAAAGTAAAGCCTTTTGATCTATTTACAGATCGAGATTTCAAAGGCATCTAAAAAGTTAAATTCCATATTGTTTACTGAACAAATAAAACCATAAATTAATGCTACAAAATCAAAATAAAAGGAAAAATGGTAGTTTACCTTACAGAAAGTAAAGACTGTAAGTTAGCATCGTAAGTTATACTTTAGTAGACTCTAAATTTTTTAATAGTGCATATATAGACCAACAGAATTAATATACCCAACAATAAAGTCACATCTTTATACATGAACTTTAAAAATAATTAGAACAGATAAATTATAGCATAAAACTGATCGTAACCTTTGAAATTTGTATTACAGTTTTAAAATGAAATAAAAAAGATAAAGGTGATATACCAGAACAGGAACAGAGATGGAAAGATCTGGGAAATTTTCAAGGTTAATTTTGACATGAGGGAATTTTTTTTCTTTCTAAATGAGAAGCTTTTCTCCCAGAGATGGTCATAAGTGAAGTTAAGTTTATCTCACCTTATGGCTACACAAACCCACCTTGATGATTGTCCTACATATGCTAACGTAAAATGAACCGCATTCTGGTCTTTAAAATAAACCTGCATTATAAATATCAAATCTAATATGGTGGTTATGTTTTTGTTGCACCTCAAGTAACACTAATTATGAAAGCCATTTCCTATCTATATTTTTGGTTCTTCCATAGTGAGGAATTGAACAAAACATAACATACTACTTTAACAACCATTTTCCCCCATTAAATCAAACCATTTTCTAAGAAAAAAGTGCAAGACGTGTTTTAAAATCACACACCAGACACTTTATCAGTTTAGAATCATCAAAGGTTTTGAATTATGCCATAAACGGTTAGAAATCCTAACCCCATAAACCACCATTGTTGCTAAATCTATTAATCCTTTGTATTTTTTGGATCAGCCCAAACAAAGATTTTCAGAACGAAATGGCTTATTGTTTAGTATATAAAGCAGTATACTCCTTTTATATCATTGTATTTAGAAAAGTCATACTCCATTTATGTTCGTCCTCAAAAGTAATGCACTGGTTCGAAACAAAATTATGATGGGGTGTCTATCTGATTAGATTTCCCCACAAAAAGCCATAGATGGTTTTGCTTGTTTCTTCCATTGTAATTTCATTTTCTCATTTTAAATGAAAGGTACAACTTTACCCCATTTTTTCAAGTAACAAAACTCTTATTTTTTAGCAGGACCAAGACAGGTTTTAGATTTTCAAGAGGTGACATACTGGAAAAAAATAAGGAAAATACCATCATATGCAATCCATAATTTTGTTCTTTTAAACCAATACCAATGTAGAGAAAAGGAATAGATTACCCTTGTTTAATCATACCTTTCAGCCTATCCATCCATCCAATTGCATCTCAGCCATGTCAAACTTCTACCCTGTTTTTCATCAATCATTTTTACTCTAATCTTATAAGAAAGCTAAAGCAAACAAATCAAAACAACACATATATGACCATCATTTGAACAGAAGATATGTCACTCAAATAGAATACACAATAATGCCTAAAGACTTACCTCCAAACAAACACAAAATTAAACTTGCAAACATGGTTATGCCTGCAGAGGATGAAGTTGTTGCAATGCTCAAAGTAGCTGTAACCTGCAAATCATTCATTTGATGTCAAAATTGAATACCAACCAAAGGAAAAAGAATCTAACATACAACCGAAAATAGGCATTTACACAAACACTTGATAGGCACAACCAAAAGGGGGTGAAATCTTGTATGAAACACTATATGAAACTAAACATTCAAATCTTAAGAAATTAACATGGAAATCCAAAATACACTGCACGCACAGAGCATATGAACAAAACAAATGAAATAAAAATTTTTTAGCATTTCGTCTAGCAACATAACTGCGCAATGACAATCCGCTTAAATGTACACAGATCTCCATAGCAATTGATACGTGAGGCAACTGAAAGGTAATAAAGTGTGAAAACGAAAGTTAATCCAAAAGATAAGAACAAACTAAATTCAATCGAACATAAGAAAACGCAATGGAAGGCTAAATCTTGGTAATCGATACCAGTCAGAAGTGGAATTCCATTAATGCCATCCATATGAAACAACAAAATACAGTTAACAAAGAATGAGAAACTAAAATTGGTAATCGATACCATTCAGAAATCAAATTCCATTAGCGTCGTCCATATGAACGAACGAAAACAAAAAAATATATAGGAAAACCTAAAACACGCGATCGAACTAAAGAAAACATACAAACAACTAACCGGAAGTAAGGGAAATTAAGGTACCACAAAGTGAAAATCTTGGGCTGATGATGGAGATGAAGGCTGATTGAAGATGAAGACTGATCGAATCCCAAACCCTAAATTCCATGTCGCAAAATAATATTCCACCTGCAAAAAACGGAAAACCCTAACCTTGATCCAGCACCTTCATCGCTCACTGATCCTCGCACAGCCACTATCTCGATTAACAAAAAGCTTCAAGCCGTGTGTAACCTTGCCTTCGCAACACAGCAAATCTCCAGCTCAATGGAGGATCATAAATCTTCGATGGAGGACCAGAGGGTTTGTGTAGGCAAGAATGGAGAGTTATGGATGGAGAAAGCAGATGAATTGAGAGAGAAGTTGAAGAATGGCCGGTGGAGTGTAGATGGGATAAGCAGGTGAATAAAGCAACAACATTGTAAAACATGCATAAAATGATGTACATAAAAAGAATGCCTATATGACTTGTACACCATGCATTACAAATATAATAACCCCTTTTATTCTATTTAGCCATTGTATTTTGTTAAGGGTTTAGAATTAGATTACTTGTTACATATACAAACAAAATACATATATTGGAGAAATAAATTGTAACATTTTATTGATAAATGGATAAATTGTAATATTTTATTCTAATGTGATTTATTGAGGTTAATAAATCTATTATTATTTATAATGATAATTTTATAAACTTAATAAATCCTATTATAATAATTTATTAAATCATTTTCATGTTATTTTCTAAATTAGTTATTTTTTGCTTTTTTTTTTGTCCGAAATATTTTCGTAAAGCAGTAGGTGCTTTGTCGATCGTGTAACAATTTTTTTAATTTTAAGCATTTTGGTCGTTACACGTTCTTTTATTTTTATCTTTTTTATGTAGTATTATAGCAATTCAACTGTTTGTGTATTCGTAGTTTGCTCGTGACAATGCGGTGACCAGATCTAGTTTATTATTATTTATACATGATTTTAGATTATAAATAACTGTAATTAATCCCAGGCACATTTTGTTATTCAAACTAATATGCTTTTGTCTTTTTCAAAAAATCAACGTGAAGTGTCTATTTTTATCAGTCTTTGTTAATTAATAATATAGAGTAGACTTAATATATATTTTTATATTACTTATTAATTAATACTTTATAGGAGACTTAAAAGGTTTTTATATTTTCACGGTCACTTTTACTAAAAAAAAACAAGTTTTACACGGGTCGTTTGTGGTCAAATGGTCGTGGGGGGACAAATTTGGGTCGTTTGGTATGATATACATGTACATCATTCAATAAAAACGCAAAAAAAATAAGATGAAAATATATGACATATGGTGCGACTAAGAAAAAAAATATTAACTCATACTAAAAGTATAAGTTTTTTTTTTGTGATACACATGTGTACCACACAAAAAAAAAATTAAAAAACGTAAGTTTTGTAAAACTTTTATAGGATTAAAAATAACATAATTTTAAGATTTTTGGTGCAAATTTTTTTTTAAAAAATATTAACGTATGAAAAAGTTATGTAGGTTTTAAGATTTGTTTACGCAGTTCTCACAAAAAAAAATGTGTTTTCGCAAGATCCTTCCCCAGGTAAGGATCATGTAAAAACCATATCTTTTTACGAAAACCTAAAAACTAATACTAAAACACTTATAATTTTTTCATACTTTCATATTTAGAAAAAAAATTACACCAAAAACATTATAATTATGAGTTCTTTAATTCTGGAAAACAATTTAAAAAACTTTAACGTCTCGTCGATTTTTTTATTAGTGTACATGTGCACTAATAATAAAATTCATACGTATAGTACGCGTTAATATTTTTTTTTGAAAAATCACACCAAATACATTATAATTTTGTTAGCTTTTCGTGTTTTTTTATTAGTGCACATGTGCATTAATAAAAAACACTTTATACGTGTCGTATACATTAATATTTTATAAAAGAAATTGCACAATAGATCTTATAATTGTGTTATCTTTAACTATGAAAATAGATTTAACGTTTTAAAATTCTTTAAGTTTTATGCTACACAAGTGCACTATAACTAATAGATATAGTGCATATATATAATTTTCATTAGTTCTTTAAATATTTTAGTGTTTTTAAATGTTTTTAACTTAAACAATATTTTTTTCGCATGACAATTCTCTTTGTATAGTACTAATGAAAATGGTACACACGTGCACTAATAAAAAATTTTGAAATATTAATTTCTTTTCCAGAATCAAAGACAATAGAATTTTAAGATTTTTGTACAAGGTTTTAGGTTTTCACAAAAAAATAAATAAATAAAAAATAAAAAAAATAAAAAATTACAAGATCCTTACTCTATATATATATATATATACATACACTAGTCGGGTACCCGCGCGTTGCAGCGGCGACAATTTATAAGGCGTTATTCATCTTCTGTTCGCACGTTCGGCGACGACAACAATTTACAACGCGATATTCGATTCTGTTAACTCGATGCGATTAAAGTTTATAATTTGATAAATACGCGTTCAACAACGACGAGGACAATCAACCAACAAGCCATGACCTTCTGCCATCAAGCAAGGAATAAGAATTAAGATCCTGCTGAAACTTGAAAGATGGATTGACATAATTCGTTATCTTAATTAGAAAACGCATTTAGGTTTTAATATATCTTTTTTCTTCCTAATCACATGTATTTCAGAGTAAAGTTAAAAAAGAAAAATCACTTAGATCACCTAACTTTTTAAAAAAAATTAGGGACATGATAAACACACAGGAGGTTTTAATTTTGACACAAGATACAAACGGTCGTTTGTACCCAAACAGTCGTTTGTAAAAAGGTATATTTACCAAACCGACTAACAATTAAGTGGCATCTTAGAACTGGTTCATACATAAAGGCATTATTGGTAATGTTTTGTGATGTGTGTTGGATCTATTCGAGTTTGCGATAACATGCACCTTAGAGGAGTTTGTGATGACCTGCACCTTGGCATGGGAATAGATTTGCATATTTTAGTGCTCTCTAGAGTAATGCTTTGTTTCTATTTGTTATGATAGGCTTTTGATCGTGGTTCAATCCTTAATTATATGTGTGCACGTGTGTTTTTTCAAGGTGAGTGTCACAAGACAGCCATATGTAAAGAGATGGATTAAAGCATGACCATTACATCAGGGCAAACAATTGTGAAAACACAAACAATCTTTTATATGATGCTCATCTCCATAGTTCCATGGAAAAATAAACAAATTGTACCTCCAAATGTTTGCTTGGTAATGTTTGGTTTGGTTATGCTTGCTATGGTAATGTATAGAAAGACTTCTCTAGTGATCTTAATACCTGCAAGTATCTGCAGATCGGGTAATCTTTTGTACTGCAAGGGTTGCAAATGTTTAACCAACAGTAATATGTAAAGTACATATTATGAAGCGTAAACTTCTATATTATGGCTTCAATATAATCGCATCGCCATGACGTCTATAGCTAACACGAAAGTAAAGCAAGTGGCTGCACAGACGCCACATGAGACAGCCTCCTAAGGATGCAATTGATTTTCTATGTACATATAACCCACTCATGAACCTGCAATTTGGAGCCAGTAAGTGAACTTACTCATAAACCTACAATTTTGAGCCAATAAGTGGTTTATTAACAATGCAGGAACATCTGGTGGGTCATTTACAAAACTCGCTTATAAAAGTATCAAAAGACAACAAAAGTGCTTGCTAACCCGTCTAAAAAAACTTGCTCATAGAAAGATCAAAAAACAACACGAACAAACCGGTCATAAAGAACGATCATGCACATGAAATAATATTCATTCACATTGTGCATCTGACTCGGTGAGAAGAGATTACCCAGAAAGTATAGAATCAGAAAAGGATTAAGAATAGTTACCCAATCAAAATTATCTTTTGAGTGTAAAGCACCAATCACGTGCGAGTTATGATGAGGAGGCTAATAGCCTAATACCATACTTTTCTAACCTTGATATTCATTCACATTGCATCATGATCTCGGTGAGATTTGATTGCTACTCCCTCCATCATATTGTCACCTCATCCACAAGTTTAGTGGTGTTAGCCCCCCTTCAGGCATCTTGGTCCAATGACTGCAATACTACTCATTATTAAAGCTATAAGCTATCAGAAATCATTCAACTAAATAAGTCAGCCACAAAGAAACATAAATTCATAAATAATAGAAACAAAGAAACCTAAATACCCTTCATAATCTATAAACAATTTCATAAGAAAAAATGCACTTGTCAATTAGGTTAGAAGGATTTAACAAAATCACATAATTAATTGAATTGGAAACCTGAAATTCAAACTTAAAATAAGACCCTGGATACACACCTATATCCCGGTAGCATAGAACAACAGCTTTCAACCTACAAATAATTTAAATATTTGGATCAAACAGTTAAGTTAAATTGAATAAGAACTTCGAAATTAGACATTAGATGCATACCCCTACACAAGCCACATAAAGTAGCAGCCCTAAACTTCAAAGATTTAAACCAATTGAATCAAGTTAGGACGAAACAGGAACTAAAAACAGAAAATTTGCATTTAAAATGTTGAACCAAATTAGATAAAACATTGGAATAAGAATCAAAGATAAAATTGAGGAGCTTTTAGAGTTCTGCTACTTGTCCCATTGTTTATTATGGACTGGTTTTTTTTTTTTTTTGGAACTGTACATAAACATGAACATGATTATCTGATTATACACTGGGTGAAATTGTATTGCTTTCTTATTTGCCACTTCAATCAAGGTTGAGACTTTTATTTCCATGTCTCAAACTTATCTATATATTTTTCACAAAAATCTAAGTTATTCTTATTTATTCTTATTTTCTTTATTTTTTTCTTAAATAACTAAAACACTCAAGCATATGATTTCCTTGTCATTAAAAAAATCTGATTTCCTTGTCATTACACTGAAAAATCTGATTTCCTTATTATTTTTCAGCTTTAAAGAACTTTTAGAAATAAACTTATAAACCTGATCTTTGAAATGAGATTATTTTTGATACAGTTAAAAGTCCAACAGAAACAAGAAATCCTTGTTAGCCGAACCAATAAAGCTATTTAAGAGGTTTTATTAGTTAAGAGGTTCTAAGCATTTGACATGCTTAAACCGGGTTTGAATAAGCATTAACATCATAAACCATGTTTGAACACCAAAATCATACACAAATGGAAGACTAAATTTGTATCAATAATCACTTTTCCGACCTCACTGGGTGTATCAATAAACACTTTTCTGGCCTAACTGGTGTATTTAACAAACTAAGCACTCACTGTATTAAATTTATTTTTAAGGTCACTGTTAAAGACTTCTGTCCAAAATTTTGATTAATATCCATTGAGGTTGTTTGATAAAAACTTGATTAATACCCATTTGTAACACCATCTCATTTGTGCAATCCTATTCGATTAATACCCATTGATGCTGTTTAACCAAGCTGTTTGATATGACCATATCATTTGCCAAAGAAAAACACCTAAACACAAATGAAAACTGACCTTAGGAGAGATGGTAGCAGAGATGAAGTTGGAGATATGGGACTCAAAAACTTGCAAGAAACAAATTTCTACAACATTTATAAACACATACAAGAAATGAATCAAGGAGTGTTTCCACAGCATTTATAAACAGCGTAACTATAAACTTACCTCAGGGAAGAAGTAGTCGAGTTGCGGATTGTGTGTATTTATAGGGTGAAGTAATCGATCTGGGAAGAAGTAATCGAGTTGTGGATCTGCCAAAGATTTTGAATTTCAATTGACCGCCAAGAAGAGGAGGGTACCCGTTTGCGTGTTTCCAATGGTCTGCACACCGCCACCGCCTGCAATCAACAGTAAAGGGGAAAAGCATATGTCCCATCTCACCTGCAATCGTTGGATTCTGGTTTGCTTTTGTAGAAGAAAGAAGCGGATCTGCTGAAACTCGTTGGATACTGGTTGAAGAAGAACGATGAGTACATCCTGCTGAATCTCTTTGCTAAATATTTGCTTTATCTGGTTGTACATCGTGCATAATTTATGATAACTCAATTTTTTGAAACCCTGCAAAAACATTGCATCTGTGGTTCAAGCTGGACCATAGTTCGAACATGACTTAATTGGTTTAGCTATTATGCTTAATGTGGTTGTACATAATGCTTCCTTTCTTGTACGTTTTAAATTTAAGAGTTTGCTTAAGAACTTGAAAGAAATGCTTTATATAGTAGTATAGATATACATACTCGTGAAGGTAGGTAAATTTGCAAACTGAATTATATAGTCCGGTGGGCAAATGAGCAAATGAATGATGTGAACCCCGAGGTCCAAAATTCAAATTCCATTCTTTTATTTTTTAGTTTGGGTTTCTAAGTTTTAGTTTAGCAATTTGTATTTACGGTATCACTTGTTACATTTTCATACAATATTTAGTTACGATGATGACTTATTGCTACAACACTTATCGTTGTAGGAGCCCCCAAAATTCTCATTAATTAATACTACAGAGTAGACTTAAATATATTTTTATATTACTTGTTAGTTAATAATTTAGAGTATACTTAAATTAAAAAACAAGAAATCGACATGTAGTTGTTGAAATATAATTAGCTCCAGTTCACACTTCACAATGTATTGTTAAGTGGACGTACATTGTCTAAATTAATGTGAGAGTAGTTTATAAGTAGAAATATATAAATTATCTAGTTAGTTATTAATGGAATGAAAGAGGGAATGGAATGGGCTAAGGAATGAAATGGTCAAGAGAATGAAAGATTATTACCATTCTATCGTTATGTTTGGTTGCCATATGGGAATGTAATAAATCATTGATTCGTATTGTTTAGTGCTTAGTAAAAACGAGATAATCAAATATAATTTACTAACATTTCCATTTAAAATTAATATATTTTATATTTGTTTAATATGTATTTTTTAATGTTTTAATTTTATTTTTTTATTTTTTAATTTTTCAGTAAATAATTTAATTTTTATTTTGTATTTTACAAGTTGGACGACCCGCGCGTTGCCGCGGAGCCGTCCCATTTAAAAAGGGCGATTAGCGAAAGATATAATAATTCCGCGCTTTGCGGCGGGCAACCATATAGTTAGAAGAGAAAACACGTCCAATAGTATTACAATGAAAACGTGTTGAATAGTATCTAAAAATTTGACTATCCAAACTATAGCTTATCTACATTGTAAGACACCAAAAAACAAATCAGTTTCATATGTTTCTATAGACAAAACCATTGAAATAACATTGATATTATTAAGATAAGCTTCGCCTAGCTTAGTTGTTGAATATGTTTTGTCACTTGTCTTACCAATCTACATTATAGCCTCTAATTGTTGTTGTCATCTTCTTCATCACCTATGAACATTAACCCGACTTTAAGTAAAAACGTCACCTTTAATATAGTTTCGAATTAGAACACAATCCGAATTAAAGCAAGTGATGATCAACCTTGAAAAATTAATGAATAAAGAATATAGAAATATAAAAAAAAATGTTACTATCTTAGATCTCAAAATAAAGACTCTATCATGCTGTTTTTAAATGGTCATACAGAAAAGTAATATACCTAAACAGTAGAAAACTATCACACACCTTAGCAAATCAGGAAGGTAAAACCTGCAATGCAACAACATCCAAAATGAAATGAACCTCAAAAACAAAACAAACACTAAATATAAAACCTGCAATACACTACAAAATCCTCCATTTCTTTTGGAAATTAAATAAGAGTAAAGTAAAACTTATATGCCAATAACAGTTGGCCATATTTTTTAAAGGAAGGTCCTTGTACAAAAGATAAAAAGAACATAACAAAGAGAATACACTTTCATAAAAGAATTTCAAACCATATAAGCCATACAATTAAGGAAAGCATACAATTAAGGAGTTATAGTCCACAACCATTGTCCATGGCCTTTTTAAAAGAAAGATCAAATTAAATATGATTTATTATAGCTGCGTCAAATGGCCTTTAGGTATTACTGAAGACTAAGGGCCAAAAGTATTTACACTTAGTTCATAACAATCTAAAGCAAGAACTAACCTTCAATAAGCTCGTGAATTTTTCCCATTCTAGGGGCAAAGAAAGAGAAGAAGGCTTGGCATAACATGTAAAAAATCAAAGAACCCTACAATATGAACAAAAGTTATAAAGTTAAAACTATTTTCGATAAAGTTTTTTAATTTGGAAGCATAAGCACAATCTAAAGAATATGCAACAATGTGTACCGTCACCACAATCCTTAACCGTAAGCAAACTAATTCAATTATACCTGTCTCACACTACCAATATGGTCATATGATGTGCAATAAAATCTAAAATCAAGAATGCTAACATATAATCAATATCAGTTCAGCAGCCATGAAGTGATGCATTATATTCAACTAAAAAATTATATATAACTGAACTTACAAATCAAGAGATTACCTTCGAACGTAGTCTTTGAGAAGTTGTATTGTGTTTGAGTGGCTCAACCTTCTCCATTCGACCTAGATTCCCTAATTGATCAGAACTAACATTCTATTAGTTTATCTTCTCATTCATTAATCAAACACTCATACTACTAACATTCTATTAGTTTATCTTCTCATTCATTAATCAAACACTCATACTAATGAATAGAAAGTAAAGGTGTTTAATTAGATGTGTCATTAAAACACAAAATGTTACTTACAATATTTAGCCCATCAAAACCAATTAGTGGAAAATATATAGTCAAATAACTTGGAAGTCAGAAACAAAAGTCAAGCATTCGAAGATTTAGAGGTTTAATTAACAAAGATATAGAGGATAGATATTATGATGCAAACACTAACCCCACATAAAAATAAATCAAACTCGAACTACATTATCAACACTTACACCAATACACATTCATAGCAAAAACCAAATCAGCAGAACAACAGTCGTTTTTTGTCGTAATTAGATCGAATGTATCTGTCTTTCTGCGGCGATGAAGATGACATACCAGAAGTAGGGTTTGGGATAATTGATTGCGGCGAAATCAGAGAGACCTTTCCATCCTGTATGTCAAATAAAATCAGTAGCTTACATAACCATATTAAATCTCCAAAACATATGTTAAAAACCAAAGAAACTCACCACGTCAACAAACATCTCCTTTAGTGAATCCAAGTCATAGCAAGTTAGGAAAACTTATCATGAACATCCGTCACCTATTTCAAAGTCACTATATTTTGGAGATGTATTGATTACCACTAAAAGAGATCCATCATGGTTCCCAGCCTCTGCAATCTTTCCAAGAATACTGGCATTGGACACGATATTCAAAAACATTGTTAAAAATTGATCCTATATTAGTTTAGTAATCAAGGCAAACACATGAGATTTGTTACATGAATCCATGTATATGACTTAATGTAATTCAATTTAGGAACACTTACTACACCCAATCTCAAGGACTGTGTTGGTTCCATCATGAATGGGCCTGAATTCAGGATATAAGGGATCAACTACTTTCAACCTGAATTAAAAGAGCATAGAGAAAATAAAATTGTCAATTTTGCATATGAAGAAACAATGAAAGATAATAAAGATTGCAAATATAAATTATATGTGATTTCAGTAAAGTGAGAATTGCAGAAGCAAAAAACTTTTAATCGCAGAACAACAACCATTGAATTAGCACAACAAACGAATCACAAAATAGAATTAGGGCTTGGAGTTTCTGTTTGTTCAGCATCTACACCACAAAAATCAACAACAGTGTAATTTTAATAGTTCCAATGGAGTACATTACCAGTTTATCGGTATTGAAAAGACATAATTACAGAAAACGAAAATATTTTACCAGCTTATCGGAAAATCCCCCAATCGATCATGGTGGGGCGTTAACTTGATGACGTCGGAGACCAAGCAAAGCGGGGGCGGGGTAACCGACGATCACGTTGGTGGTGGCAGTGACCGTCCTAGTTCTCTGCATCATCTAAAGATTCGATCGTCTGGTGCTTCGGTTTGGTCTGGGAGAGAGAAAATGAAAGAGATTTCATGAATCTGGTGCTTCAATAGAAAGTGGAGATGAAGATCGCAATTTAAAAGGGACGTGTAGGGGAGTTATAACCTAATCGGAAGATGAGGAGGAGGAGGAGAGGAACAACGCGATCCAAGGATTATATGAACAATAAAAGCGTTCCGTACCTTCAATAGAGCACAGAGAAGGAAGATCCACGGCCCCGGATCTAAAAAATAAAGCCAAGAAAAGGGTTAATCCAAGCAAACAAAAAGCATCGTTCGATTCATCAAAACCCTAAAACGAAACTGAGAGAGATAAGATGGTGTGTAAAGAGATCCATGTCTAAAATGAGAAAGAAACCTTGGTCGGCATGATGTCGGACGGTGGCGAGGTGGGTGAGGAGCGACGTGCAGAGTGAAGGGAGAAGAGAGAGGGGCATCGGGCGAGGTATGGATTGAGATTGAGTTTACCTGCTCAAATGTCGTAAGGTATGGAGAAAAGCACTATAGAAGGCAACTGTAGGTCATCAACCAAACGCTTTGGGGGGTTGTACATTAGGCATAAAAAGCAGTACACTGTGTGCTTTAGGGGGTTGTACACTATGTTTTAAAAGTGGTACCATAGGTTGTAAAATGTATATATAGGGTAATTTGTTTTTCTATTTTTCATTTGAATGTTATCTTTATTATTTTTATATTTTAGTTTTACTTCATGTTTTATTTTTATTTTATATTTATTTTTTTATTGTTTTTCATTTTTTATATTTTATATTATCTTTAATCCTAATAAAGCAATCAAATGGTTTCCACATGTCTTCTTTATAAGGTGTCCACATTAGCACTGCCACATGTCAAAACCATATTCAATTATCAATTTAGTAAATTTCAATTAACACTAATTACCAATTTTATCTAAATTAGATTTTCATTTAAAAAAATTGACAAACATAATGTAGATTTGATAAATTACTCAATAATTTTAGTCTTTTTTAAGGAAAATAAATCAAGAATTAGTCATCTTTAATGTATTAAATTATCAATTGATATTTCATAATGAATTATGTCATTTATAATTTTTAATCGTTTTTTATATTTAGCCAGTATTATGAACCTAAATTCATTCCGTGTAGTACACGGGTTACTAACCTAGTATATATATATATATATATATATATATTTACATTTTTTACTTTTTATTCTTGATCTATTTTCTAGAAAATTTTAAGAAAAAATCTAATTGCAAAAAAAAGCTTCCATTCCATTCCTTTAACGAATTAGAGAAAAAAAACACCCCTCCCCTATGGAATGAAAATCTTTCAAAATTGAAGGAATCACATTCACATTCCTTATGTAATGGCCAACTTTGTTTAGTTACTAGACGTTTAATTATGTATCAGTGTGTGCTTAAAAGAATAATAATAATAATAATTAAAAATATAAAAAAATTTATTTAAAAATAAATTATTATTTTTTTAAAAAATTGTGTTGCCATTAAAAAAATAAAAAGCAAGGGGAAGAATACAAAAGATGAAACAGTTGACCCCTCAAAAATTGTGTTTTTTAATTTTTAATCTTTTGTTTGTGTGTTTGAGAAGGTGGGAAGTGAAATAAATTTCCATTTTGGAGATGGCTGACACGCGTAAGTAGGGGTGTCGAAAATACCCGAACCCGTTTAACCCGACCCAACCCGAACCCGAATAAGGTAATTAGGGTCGGGTCTAATTGGGTCTAACTGGCTTAATCAGGTTAATAAGGTTAACCCGAAAAACCCGAATTGTAGTTAGGGTCGGGTTTCGGGTTAAATTTTTATAGAAAGTCAGGTTTTGGGTTAACCCGATTAACCCGAATATTAATAAGTAGTTAAGTGAATTATATTCAAGCAATATACTAGAAAGCTATAAATAAATATTCCTATTAGCAAATGAATATATGGTAATTGATTAGGGTACCAGCAAAGATTTATAGTATATGCATGGAAAGTTATATTGATTGTGTCCATTTAGTTTAGAGTAAATTACACAGAAGGTCCTTTATGTTTTACCCCGTTTGCGAATTAGGTCCTTTAAGTTAAGTTGTTTCATCCGACGTCCTTTATGTTTTCATTCTGTTTCACCTGAGGTCCTTTATCACTAACGGTGTTAAAAACCACCGTTAAGTCAGGGGTAATTTAGTCAATCTTATAAATTCATTAAAAATTAAATTAAAAAAATAAAAAACTAATAATAATTGTAAAACCCTACCAATCCTCTATTCATTCACGTCGTCCTACTCAATACATCGATCCCTGCTCTCCAAAAAAAAAAATCGATCCCTGCTCTCCAAGAAAGTTCGATCCTTCTCTGCCCTATCAGAGAATCAATCGTTCCTCTTCCCTTCCTGATCAAAATCGCAACTTCTTCTACTACTGATCAAGATTGATCGTAAACCAGTATGATGCATCATGGTTCTTGTTCTTCATCATCCATGCAGCACCCTTCTGCAGTTGCTCAATCAAAGACCCATATTCGACGACCCAATGATCCTGCTGATCTTGATGAATTCTACGGTAATAATACGTGCTTAAATCAAGATTTCAATATCTCAAAACCCATTGTTGATTTAGTTTTTGAGTTTTTTTTTTTTGTTTTTTTGATGTTGCAGGTTATTATCCCACTTTATTTTCTATCAAGATATATCATGGTGGTTCTTTCTCTTGCATTCCAGGACGTAGGTATGTTAATGGGCATGTAAATTTTGCGGATGCTCTAGACCCCGATAAGTTTAGTGTTGATCAGTTGGATGAGATGATGTTAGAATTAGGATATGCTTCTGATGAGCCTAAATTTTACTATTTCTCTGTTCTTGGGGCTGATTTAGACAAAGATATTCAATTGCTTGCTAATAATGAGGATACAATTAAATTATTCCAATGCTTGACTCATAAGAGGCTTATTGATGTGTATGTTGAACATGGACAATCGAATGTGTGTTATTTTGGTGGAGCAATTGATGCTATTAAGAATGTGAATTCAGATTGTGATAGTGATAAAGACAGTGACTACATAGTAGATGAGGGTGATGAAATGATAGATGATGAAGGTGACATGAGGGACTTTAAGCTAAATGTTGATGAAGATATTGAAATAAACAATGATGGTGAAGAAGATGTTTTAGAGGAACCTTTAGATAATGACCAGTTTGATGGTATTACAAATGAGCATGTTTTCAGTCTTGGTCAACAATTTGGTTCTAAAGAAGAGGTTAAGAAGTTGGTACAAGATAATGCAGTCCTTACTAGAAGACAATTGAAATATGAGAAAGATGATAGGGATAGGCTTAGATTTCAATGTAAAGGTGAATTACCCACATTTGATGTTAATGAAAAAGATGGAATCTTTGAAAGTCAGGCTAAAATTGCATCTTCTGGTGAACTTGAAGGACCAAAATCAAAAAATGTTGGTGGCAGGGGGAAAAAGAAAAACCCTCACATGTATTTGTGTCCATGGACTTTGTTAGTATCTAAAGATAAAGAATCTGATTCTTGGATGGTGAAAACATATATTGAAAACCACACTTGTTGTCCAACTCGAGATGTTATTGCTTGTACAGCCCCTTATTTATCTACAAAGATCCTAGAACAGATTGAAGAAAATCCAACCATACCTGTGAAAGCTGTTCAAGACCAATTACAAAGAACATTAGAGGTTGGTGTTTCTAAAATGAAAGCCTTTAGAGCCAAAAGCTTAGCTTTGAAACAAGTACATGGTGATTATAGTTCACAATATCATTTGCTTAGGGATTACATAGAGGAACTCAAGATGACAAACCCAGGCACCACAGTCAAGCTTGAAGTTGAACCACCATCGGATCCAGATTCTGAAACAAGGAGATTCAAGAGAATCTACATATGTTTGGGTGCATTGAAAGATGGGTTTAGATCTATTGGCAGGGAGTTGTTAGGTGTTGATGGATCCTTTATGAAGGGTCCATATCCAGGTCAGATTCTTACAGCTGTTGGCATGGACCCTAATAATGGTATATACCCACTAGCGTATGCAGTGGTTGAAGCTGAGAACATCAGTTCATGGACTTGGTTTCTTACAGCTCTTGGCGATGATTTGAATTTGGGAGTGAACTCAAACTTCACATTTATTAGTGATAGACAAAAGGTGATTAACTTATTATTACTCTTATTTTAATTTTAAACTTACTCTTATTGATTTCTGTTTGTTACTGTTGTAACAGGGAATTATTCAAGCTATTTCAAATCTATTTCCATGTGCTGAGCACAGATTTTGTCTAAGACACATTCATGAAAATATGAAGCAATCGTTTAAGGGCAAGGCTTATAAGGATATGCTTTGGAAACTTGCAACTTGTACAACTGTTAGGCATTTTGAGTTTAATATGAGGGAGTTAAAGAAGTTGAGTGATGATGCACATTCATGGTTATCTAAGATTCCAGCTCAACACTGGTCCAGATCACACTTTTCAGGTACTTTTCATGTATTGTAGTAGGAGTGTGGTTGTATGTATTGTATTTAACATGTTTGATGGTATATTTTTTTACACAGGAAGGGCACACTCAGATGTATTGCTTAATAACATGTGTGAGGTACTAAATTCCAAGCTAATTGGTGGAAGAGACAAGCCAATACTAGTAGTTTTAGAGTTCATTAGAGAGTATCTCATGAATAGGATTGTTTCTGTATTGCAAGTGATAGACAAGACTGATGGGCCATTAACACCATATGCAACCAAGATGTTGGAGGTCAGCAAGAAGGATGCTAATAACTATATTGCGAAGTGGAATGGAGGGGAGCAATATCAAGTTACTGGTCCATATGGTGAACAAATGGTTGTGGATGTAACTCGAAAATCATGTACTTGTCGTAAGTGGGAAGTAACAGGCATTCCATGCAAGCATGCAATTGCAACAATGTGGAACATGGGTAACAATAGTGAACATGCTCGTTTATCGGAAACTTGGGTTGATCAAGTGTATAAGGTAGACACTTGGAAAAAAGTTTATAGCTTCAAGATTTACCCCATCAAGGATAGGTCTATGTGGCCTAAGTCCCACGTTCCAACTACACTAACTCCACCGACACACCACAAGCCTGTTGGAAGACCCAAAAAGGTTAGAAAAAAATCAGCTGTTGAATTGGAAGATGGTACAAGGGGTACTAAACTGTCAAAGAAAAACACAACCGTACGTTGTAGCAAGTGCCATCATCTAGGACATAATCAAAGAACATGCAAAGGCCAAGGAGAAGTCTAGACTTGTGTTTGGTCAATTTGATGTGTTAAAATACTTATATTGAAATTGATGTTTTGGTCAAATAGTTGACTTTATATTAGTCAAACTGTGGTTTGGTTAATTGATGTGTTAGATTACTTATTTTGAAATTGATGTTTTGGTTGAACAGTTGACTTTATATTAGTCAAAGTTATATTATATGGAAATTATGTTATTATGGTTTGCTGACTTTTTATTATACTACTTTTGATGTAAAATAGATGACCCAAATTGATACAGGCTTGCGAGTTGTAATAGTATATCATTCATGGTTCCTATAACCAATTTTGATGTAATATGGATGACTTTTTTATTGGTCAAACTGGTCTATAATTTTGACCCATTAGAAACTGCACATAATAGATATACATGGCTGCAACTTTGTTTCGTCAATTATACATGGCTGCACATAATAATTTTGACCCATTAGAACACTTATTTTGTTATATAGTATTATCATGGTTTGTTGACCCACTGGAACACTTAAAATGCAAGTTGTAATATGGATTTAACTCTATCAGCTTTGTTATGTTCCCAAAAAAATGGTCTAAATTAAAAAGCTTTTTTTAATATAAAGATATCAGCTTTGTTGTGTTCCCAAAAAATTGGAAGGCCACATATTCAACTTTATCAATCTATGATATATGTTAGTTGTAAATTCTCATAATGGTAATCACGAAATTGAACAAAAATGAGATGACTACATGCTTGCAAATTCTCTTTGTTTTTTGACTTTTAGTAGTCAAATGGTTCAAACATGGATGTCATTGCAGGAACATCAATTCACACTTAGCTTTCATTGCAAATTCCCATTTTATTAAGATAGATAGTAGTCATACATGTATGCAACTTCTTCAAACATACATGGATACAAATTCTACATCAACAAATACCAACACAAATGAAAAAACCTAACAGACTATAATTTAACAATTTCCTCATCTTTCTTGTCTCATATTTACTTTCCTTCACCATATCTTGAACCTCAATCACCATATCTTGAACCTCAATCTTTTTACTTTTGTTCTTGTCTCATCTTTACTACTCTAGATCTTGAACCTCAATCTATATACTTTTGTTCAGCAAATCTTGAAGCTGTCACAATAAAAAGAGAATTCTCAAATGAGGTATCAATCAATATTGTCACAAGAAAATATACCAATTTCAAGAGCAAATTCTAAAACAATAACTTTTAATGAGATAATTATTGAAGAGACCACACATCCAAAAATGCCAACTGCTCATAAAGCTGGATGATTTTCTCTTGATGGATTAGTAATCATACTGGACTTTGATGAACTCTGCTACAAAATGTCCTTCACATTTTACTTCAAAGTGTTCAAAATCATTTTTCAAGATCAAATAAGAGTTGATGAACAAGTAACTTTGAGAGCAAAAGAATATCTAAATTTTGAACAAAATGAACTCAGTTTGTAAATGTGTAAGATATTTAAAAGAAAAAAAATCTTCGCTGACTTTCAAAGATTATATTGATAGTGGCCAAAACAACCATTAGAGGCCGCCTGATGACGACTACAAAACGTGGTGGAGGACCTCCATCGTGAAAGATAAAAACGAACCTGATGTGAGCGAGAATCGCTGATGACAAGATGAAGATTAGAGGTTACCTGATGTGAGCGAACCAGGTGAAGGCACGATTGGAAGTTGAAGCGATCTGATTGAGCGAACCAGTTGGGCGTAAGAAGGAAGGGAAAGGGGGAGAAGAAACCTGGATTGAGCCCTAGAATAAGAACGATGATCTGATTTTTCTATTAGATAGGATTTTCGAAATTTATGTTTTTTTTAAAGATTTTGTACAATGACTATATTACCCCTAACTAAACGGTGGTTATTAACACCGTTAGTAATAAAGGACCTCCGGTGAAATAGAATGAAACATAAAGGATATCGAGAGAAACAACTTTACTTAAAGGACCCAATTCGCAAACGGGGTAAAACATAAAGGACCTTCTGTGTAATTTACTCTTTAGTTTAAGCTCTAAAATATGTCACTGATATGATATATATAACTTAGATTTAGAGGATTGTTGGTATAGAATATATTTTTTTTGGTGATAAAACTGTAATTCGAAAACATATTATGATCTTCTTAATTAATTTTAAAAATTACAAAACCATAAAATTATACAAATAAACATTTTAAATAAAAGTAGGATGTAATAGTAGGAAATTCAGTAATTGTGTAATCCACATTTTGTATTTGTGTGTAAAACCCGCTTAACCCGACCCTATTAACCCGAAACCCGATTAACCCGAACCCTACTAACCCGAACCTTAATAGGGTCGGGTTGTGGGTGAGATCTTTTTAAAAGCAAACCCGACTAACCCGACCCTAAATAACCCGAAACCCGATCGGGTTAACCCGATTAACAGCCCTACGCGTAAGGCAAATGTGAAAGACTCGATCCATGGTGATATGTTTGTAGGCTCAACTCTTTAATCTGAAAAGGTATGCATTACACACGTAAAGATAACGTATGGCAATTTGTTGGGTAACAACACTTAGGTTAATTGCATTTCTATTTGACTGCATGTTCAAGTTTCCGATACACATGTATGTCTTCAAGAGTGTGAAATTGAGCTCAAAAAGTCGGTGTCCCCTCTATTTTGCTAAACAAAGACCTGGAGATGTTTCGCATGTATGTAAGGCTCTCATCTGCTTTGCGTGAGCAATGACCTTGAGTTTCCATACATGTGTGCTTCAAGATCACCAAAAATAATATATTATAAAAAACTGCATGTATACACCCAAAAGATGCCAATGTGTACAACTAAAAGAGACCCTCGAGAGTCCAAAACCCTAAGTCTTTGTCACTGATAAGAGCATTATTAAAAATGTTTCAAAAAATTCAGTTGACTCTGTATATTATACCCAAAAAAAATCTATATGATCTATTCTTCTCTTCTCAACCAAGTCTCGAGCTCAGTTTCAAGCTTCTGGTTTAAGTTTTGAAAATATGTGGTAGGGAATTTATATGCTTGATAGTGTGCAATCACTAGTACAAAAATTGGATACGGTGACACACAAAATTCGTCACCATAGGTACTTAGTGACGCTTTTTTTTTTCTCGAAAAGTGTCACCGAAGGAACAGCCATTATAAGCTACATATGGTGACATCGAAAATGCGTGACCATAGCACATAAAAATCCGTCACCGTAGACTAGAGGTGTCACCATAGAGTAGTGATTTTTTTTCTATTTTTATCAAATAATGTCGATATAAAGCGTTTGTAATGACATATCTTTTTAATATTTGTGACAACATGTCACCAAATGATCACATCAATTTTGTTTTGTATGTGACATTTTGTTGGTAATTGGCCACATTATAATTTTTCCAGTATGACTATAGACTAGTGATTTTTCTTGCTGGATCAAGAATTCATTGAATAATATCACCATAAACCCTTTTTAGTAACACTTATTTATTTTGTAGTAACATAATGTTCCCAAATGGTCACGTGTTTTCGTGGTCACTGTGACGTTTTGTTAACAATTGGTCACATAACAAATATTTAGGTGTGACTATTGTTTAGGTTTTAGAGATACAATTTTGTTACGTGTGACCATATCATGAAATTTGATGTAGAAACAGTTTGAAGTGTGACTATTTCATTGTTTTTAGTCACACAAAAATTTCTTAAAGTGACTATTGGTTGGTATATGGTGACAATTAAACACCTAGTTGTTAATATAAAGTGACCATTATATACCTTTTAGTCACATAAGAGAAATATAAATGTGACTAGAATTGTTCTATAATCACATTAAGTATTTGTGAGTGTCATTTTTTGCTAACCTTTAGTTACATTATTTTTAACCTTTTGTTATTACATTCCATTTAGTCACATATGTTACATAAATACATCACCCTAACACACTTTAAGTCACACTTTTAGTTTCTATGTGACTGTTTATGTATTTTGGACACAATTAGTTACCTAGATTGTGATTATATGTTGTTAACAATAACATAGTTGTTAATATAGAGTGACCATTTCATACCGTTTAGTGGCATTAAACAAATGAAATTGAGACAGGAAACATTTTACAGTCACATTAATTAGTTGTAAGTGTCACTTTTGTTATAACTTTAGTCACATTAGTTTTGAATATTGGTTTTCACATTTACCATATAGTCACATATGATACATGAATACATGATGGTAAAATAGTTATAGTCACAATTTTATTATTCCATGTGACTGCTTCCTCCGTGTTTTAGATACACAATTGTTAATATAAAGTGACAATTGTATACTTTTTAGTGACATAAAATATGATAAAATAAAATGAGACCAAAAAGGATAAATAATAACATTAGCACCACTATTAAAATAAATTAAAATTGTTCCAGAAATTTAATTTCTCGTGTTAAAAAAAACATAAATGCATCTTAATCTAAATCAACCTAAAGCTTAATCTTCTAAGTAACTTTCTTCAGCTTCCCGATGTCATCTTATGTTATAAATTATCTTTTACGCCTTTACGTTTTCATCTTCATTATGTTGAGCCGGTGTAGTCATAACTAGTTCTTGCATCAACAACATTCAAACAGAAAAAAGAAAACAAATAATAAATGAAAACTAATTTCATTTGAACAATAACGAGCAAATCGACCCGCGCCTTGCGGCGGGGTCGAAAATATTTAAAATCCAAGCAAAGGGCACTTACCGTCAACATGAAAGTACTGAGGTATTTTGAGCAAGAGAGCAATGGCTTACTTGTTTGAAGAGTGTCATTGATATCAAAATAACTAATAAAGCAGTAGCTTGCCTGTTCTTTGAAGAGCTTTCTATGTAATTTAGCATGTTCTTTCAAGAGTTTTTCATGTAATCTAGGCTTGCATGATTGTTAATGGGTTTGTTGGACCATAAACATAATAAGCACCTCCTCTCTTCATAGTGAAAACATGCCATGTTTATACATAATAGGCAATGATATATTCACTAAGCTGCATATTGAATGATGAAGTTGTCTTTATATGTTTTTGGTTACGCAAGTTAGACTGATATAGATGAAGATTATATAAAGGTTAGATGTCTTATATAACTCCTGCCATATAAGTTACAAAAGTTGAAACTTAAGTGCTACAACATCATTTTTTCCCACATGCCTATTCTTTCATGTAGTGAACTACAAAAGTTGAAACTTAAATGCTGCAACATAAATTTGTTTCCACATACAAAGGTAATTTTTTGGCGATTGGATTTTTTTATTGTTTCATGCATGGTGTTTGTTTGTACCTTGAGGACCCTGTTGTAAGGTATGGGTTGTGGATGGCTGACTTGAGGCTGCAAGTGAGTGTTGGTCATAGCTATTGTTTCATCTAACCACATAAACGATAATCAAAGAATTAGGTTCACATGTAAAAGTTATTAACATACACACACTTGTATCTACAACGACCAAAGCTTAACAAAATGGAAAGAGTGACACTGCCTCTAAAAGTAAATAACATGAACAAATCAACTTCATAAAGTCAATAGTAAGGATAGAAAAAGGATGACATTTGCTAAACAATAAGCCAAGCAAATACTATCTATCTAACACAAACACTATCACATAGAAAGAACATAGAGCTACACAAAGACAATAACATGTTCAATTTAAGTAACTTTTCATGTAATTACCAGAGTTGCAAGCACATGACTTGCTATTGCCCCACCAATGACTCCAAGAAGTGAAGATGATGTAGCAAGAGCTATACAAAGACAATAAGATGGATATATTAAATATAACTGCCAAATATTTATTTATTTTTTAAATTTATGTAAGCATTTTAATCAAAATGTCAAGATTTGTTACTTACCAGTTGTGGAGAAAAAATGATTTATCACCCCATTCAGCAACAAAGAATTAAAGGAAAGTGCTAATTATTGATTATTAAGCTAGCTGCAGCCAAAATATCATTGCCAAAACTTCAAACAGCCATCTCAGACTATAATTGGTGACAAAATGTTAGTATGTGTGTTCTGCTTATGAATATTTAACCTTTAACATTAGGTAAAGCTGAAAATTTACCTGCTCCTGTTCTGCTATAAGACCATCAGCAGAAGTGGCATCAAGATATGTTGAAACACCAAAATAAACCTATAATTGATATAATTAGTAGGTGTAACAATTTCAGATATTGACAGAGTATAATCTATGAATATTGATTTCACATGATGTTACCAAAAGTATGACATAACAAATATTTTGAAGTAAACATAACAAATTAGCAATTCACCATTAAAACTCATTTCAGAAAATAATGAGTTGTAGGAAAAAAAGATAACACACAGTTATTTATCAAGTTATATATTTATTACTATATATAATACACTAGCTTTTGATACCCGTGCCACGCACGGGCGGATTTTAAAAAAAAAATTAATACTTATAATAACATATTATAATAAATGTAATTCGATAATTTGAATTAAAGAAAAAAATTAACATTGGAGAAAGAAAAAACGTTAAAAATTTGAAAATAGAAACTTATAAACAACCCAAGACTGATATGTCCATGCTAGATCCTAATTATTTTGACCTATAGACACATCCAAGAATAATTCATCAAAATAGGAGATAATTCAAAGTTTTTTTTTTGGTAGATAACATACAACTATCAATTGTTTACATAAGACAATTCAATGTTTTTTTTGCTAGATAACATACAACTATCTATTGTTTACATATATGGCTCAATACTCATAACAGGTACCCTCTTTGTTTTTTAGAGGTACATATATTCACTGAGGTAACAAAAGAAGATCAACTATTTTTAAAGAAACATACCAAATTAGTATATGTAGTGATGGATGCCTCTTAACCCTGTATAAAGAAACATACCAAATTAGTATTTGTTTTCTAAAAGCATTGCTTTAAGGTCTATTTTTAGCATCTTATTGCCATTGAGCCATAAGTGCATAATAACAATACAACAATTCCAT
>JBCNJP010007820.1:0-47906 GCA_039602395.1 Deinandra increscens subsp. villosa
AATATAAACGAGGAAAAACATAGCGGTTAGTCGATAACTGTATTCAGGATGCCCGAGCCAGTCAGGATTCTCAACCCGTCTGAGGATACTGGACCACTTGAGCTTCCGCCGAGGATCCCGAAATATCAGCCCAAACAATTACTATGCCTGACTGTTAACTGATGGCGTAAACCTAATCCCGCGTTTGTACTAGAAGCGTATACCCATTAAATGCATATAGATTTCATGTATTAATCATGGAACTTCAATAACAAGAAAAATAAATATAAAATTTATTTTTATATTTTATCCGGAACTGGTGTCGTACGTTTATATAATCGACACGACAAACTGATAAGCGATCGCTTGTGTAAAACTATTCGGTTTTAAACAATCTGAACGGTCGAGCTTAAAACTTTCACGAACCGACAAACCGAAAACGTTAATCGTAACCCGTGCGAAAAGCTGAAAAATATAACTGATTTCTGAAAAACTGTTATAACAGACTTAAACAACTATTTTTATGGAATAAAAACATCACAAATTGAATTCGTTTTCAAGAATTAAGCCAAACCCCAACAGATACACAATGGGCCCGGGCCTCGACCCTGCGCCCCGTTTGGACTCGTATGGCCCATAACCAACAAACGAGCCCAATTACATTTCTCTTTAAACAATTTGGCCCAATATTAAGTCCAAATCCCAATGGGTTAATTTTAATTGTATTGGCCCATCAACTTTGTAATTTTTATTAAATTGTTCCCACCTTGTGTTTTTATAAAAATTAGTCACCAACTTGTATAACTTTTATACCTTTGTTATTTAAGAATTATGGATTAATTCATCATAAATCTTTATATATTTTATAAGAGCTTTCTAATGCTAGTCACATTTTATAAAACACGACATGGTTTTTTAAAAACAAGTCACCTACACATTGGTTAATGTATATAAGTAATGTGCTAGTCACCACTTTTTATAAAAATGTGATGAATCAAGTAGCCACATTCTGCTCCTAACACTAGCCTAGGCATAGATCATCATCATCTCAAATAGTTGTTGTACCATGAACCATTCTTTGAGCAACAAGTCACCACTAACCTTGTGTCATAAACCCAAGCCACACACCACCTCCCTCACTCCCCACTTCACTCTCCTCTCTTTTTCTTCGAACAAGAAACACCAACCTCCACTGCCGCAAACTGCTGCTGCCACCGCCGTAAGCTGCTATTGTCGCTGCCGCAAACTGCTGTTGCCGCCGCCGCAAAATGTTGTTGCCGCCGTCGTAAGCTGCTGCTGTTGTGTCATTGCTGCAGCCCTGAACCACCATCCGCCACCTTCTTCCTCTTTTATTCGGTTCCATTTTCTCAAACCCCTTTGTGGGTCTTTCAATCCCCGTTGTTTTCCAATATTTTATACACATTGACTCATCCCAAATAATCCACAAGTCTTGACAAACTAAAACTTTAAAACCTTATGTTTTTCAAATGATCTTGATCATCTAACTATATCTACTTTCTTTTCATTGTTTTTCATAAACCCCAAGATTGTAAGGTTTGAAAACGTGCTATGTGATGATTTAAACTATGGAAATCAAGTTATATAACTTGGTAAACAAATATGATCATTTTGTATTTGTCTAACATAAAAATGTGGTGTTATGTTTTAAAGATGAAAACCCATGGTTAATGTTACTAGTTAATTTGTTACTTTAATCATTTGGTCATCCTATGATGTTATTATATTTTTGCATGTTTAAATTACCATGTGCTAAAATGTTATAAATGGTTAAGTATTGTTATTAACATGTGTTAGTATGTTATAACTTACTAGAATTTTGTGATTTTAGTGGTTAATCCTCTTATTATAAGTTAATATATGCTAAATACAAATCATCATGGACTAATTTGGTGTTTAAATACATGCATGGACTTAGTTGGACACTAGGAAGTGTTACTTGATTTTTTAAACATTTTTTATTATTTAAATTAAAATAATCAAAACGTTTAAACCGGATCAACTATATTTTATTTTTTTAAACGTTTGGAATTGAAACGAAATCCTTTAAACGTTTTTAAAACGTTTTACTACGTAAACGTAAATAATTATTTTCAACAAATAATTATCCATATGGTTTTAAAAATCCTAATTTGAGTTAAAACTCATCCTAATTGTTAATATTAATTATTTTAAAAATAATTATGTTTATAGTAACTTAAAACCTTAATTTTCCTTAACATGAGTTAAATATTAAAGAACCTTTAATATTTTATCTACTTGTGTTTAAGCAGTTAATTTTAACTTGTAATAATTTAATAAAATTATTTCGAAAAGTTAGAATAATTATTTCGATAATAATTGTGAATCCTAGTTACATATATTATAACTTAACACGATTAAATATTTAATCGGTCAAGCGAACTTAAAAATAATAATAATTATTATTATTTAAAACAATATTCAAGACTTGATTGAACTGGTCTACATGATACGCTATCACATGATTCGTTACATGTATTCAGTTTACATAAATGCCTTTATACGTAAACATTTGCATTTACTGATATTGTAAACTGATTGACTAAAGGGTTTTCAAACACTACAAACGGGATTATACGTCAAGACTTGACCGGTATTATTTGGGTAACGTTCGTTACTCAAAGATTTTGTGGACCCTTATGCATGTTGTCTTATGTTTTATTAGGACTTTACTTGCTAGTTGCCACTCGGTAATCCATCATCACCATTGAACCAAATGAGTTTCACGACCCCTTTTCTTTATAACAGTTTTACACATATGGAGGAGAAATCATGAACTGATAAGATTTTTTAACTTAATGTTATGGTCTACTGTTAGCCGTATGATTATCTATTCTCTTACTGATTGCCCACAACAGGCACTTTATCGTTATATACGTTAGTACAACTAAATCCCACCATTAGTTGATTTCAATTAGTTATGCTCGAAACGATAGCTAGCGAATAGATCTATTTAGGTTGACAACCCTGCCCTGATTTGTAGCTCCAGTTCTGACTTCCGGATATTTTCTTGGGGTACATGTCAGTTATTCTGCTCTGTTCGACATCTCTCGGGTAAGGATACCATGGGTGGGTTGAAATCAAGGTTCATGTGAGATCATACAATCAAAACAGTAAGATAACGTAACATTTTAGTTTTCTGAAACTATTTTACAATCTTACTATCGAGTCCTAAACCTTTGAACCTCACCAACTTTATGTTGACCTTTTAAACTCATGATTTGTCAGATAATTAAGCTGATCATGGAAGCTGTGTAAATGGGACTTCGTCTTTACATTCGAATCTGCTTCGTTGGAGTCCTAGTCCCTACCTATCCTAAATAACTACTGTATGTTTTCAATAAATGAAAGTATACTTTTAAAGTTCAAATGTAAGACATTATCGTCTACCACTCTTTCCGTTGCAACAATTAATGATATTATGTTTTAATTAACGTTTGAATTTAGTAGTAGTTGTTCTATATATCTGTGACTATGACTCCATCTCGTTCACAACCAAACTTCTGACCAGGGTGTGACAAGAAGAAAAAATAAGATATATCATCAAAGAGTAAGGATATGAAGATATGTATGATTTACAGATTTCTGTATTCGTACAGAACTACTCCGGAATTTCTGAAGTAGTTCTGTACACACCAGATTCTACAGAAATCCTCATTTGTTTAGAAGGCTTCTAATGGGAAGCATTACTAGTCTACAAAGAAGAGTCCTGAAGGAGTTCTGGACTATTAGAAGATAAAGTTTATGAGAAGAACAATTCTGCCTTTGGGTGAAGAACAAGTAAAAGTGAATACCAACTTGGTATTTAACACGAAAGTAGTTGAAGATAGTTAAAAAGAGATAAATCTAATATCCTCAATTTATCTCTATATACTATGACACACTCCAAATTCAAATATCCTCACCCACATTATTCGCTTGCTACTTGCCACTACTTCCTATAAATAGCAAGCGGACTTCACTAGTGAAAGCAAGAAAACAAGCAAACAATTCACAAGCTTCTCAAAGCAATCACAACTTACTCCCATAGAAAAGTTCTTTCTGTTGATTCATTCTTATACTATAAACTCGTGTAAACCATGATTTTCATTTGAGATATACCGAAAGACCTTTTTATGAATTGTTGTCTTCCAATTTGATTTACCTTTCGCAACTCATTTATCTGGTTTAAATAAAATTGTGCAAACATTGTTAAAAAGACTCTCACAGGACCTAACAATTGGTATCAGAGCAGACTGAATAACCAATATTCAAAGATCTTGCTCTTTAATGATTCTTTTGCCTTATTAAAATGTCTATTTGCTGGAACAATTGGATAACTCTTGACTCTTTAGCAAAATCTCTCCCTTGTCTAGCCAAAGAGAAGCACCCACAATGGAAAACATCCATTACCAACTTTCTAAAAGAAGTTGACAATTCCCTGCTGGGTTACATAGCCAATAGATCCCATTGTCTTGCAATCGAATTTCCTAAAAGCAAAAGGCTTAACGAAGAACATGTTTAACCACTTTTTTGTCTCATGACAGAAAAGAAAACTCACCACAACCCAGAATCTCAAACTAAGGGTCAAGAGCATCATGTACAACAAATCTGGTACTGTGATTCAGGATGCTCTACCCACATGACTAGGGAAATAAATCTCTTAAGCAACTATGTAATGAGAAAAGGTAGATCAATCACTTATGATGACTGTGTAAAATACAAAACCATTGGTTATGGAACCATTACTAATGGTGAAGTCACCATTGAAAATGTATCACACGTCCAACGACTAAAATACAATCTGTTAAGTTGTGGTCAATTTTGTGATAAAGGATTCAAACTCACTCTTTACTCCAACAAGTGTGAGCTTGTAGGACTAAACGACAATAAAGTTTACTTAATAGGAAAAAGAATAAATCAGAGACTATATTTTGTGAACTTCAAAAACCTGATTTCAAATGAGTCATTCTCTTTAATCTCAAAATATTATAACAAAGAGTCCGAGCTTTGGCACAGAAGACTATCCCATCTAAAATTGTTGAGCTAGCAAATAAAAATTCCCACCATATCCTCAAAACCCGAAGTAATCTGTGAAGCCTGTCAAATGGGAAAAATGAAAAAGGCTTCTCACAAAAGACTTCAAGAAATATCTGGAAGTCAATCACTTGAACTAATCCACATGGATCTCTGTGGACCCATAAGCATAGAGAGTCTTGGTGGAAAGAAGTATATCTTAGTTATGGTGGATGACTTCTCCATATACACATGGGTTGAATTCTTAAAATCAAAAATCGAAACTACAGAATTTATCATTAACTTTATAAGAAGAATACATAACTTATGCACTTCAAAGTTAGAAGGATAAGATATGACAATGGAACTGAACTTGAAAACACAAAATGATACATATCTAGTTAGTAAAGGTATCTCTCATGAGCTTCTGCACCAATGACTTCACAACAAAATGGAGTAGTAGAAAGGAGAAACAGAACTCTAGTTGAAGCTGCCAGATCCATGCTTTCCTCTGCAGATCTTCCCATCTATTTCTGGGCTGGAGCAATCGCAACTGCATGCTTCAGTAAAAATAGATCAATCATCAAGAAAAGGATCAATCAAACTCCTTACCAATGAATTAATAAGAAAATTCCAAACTTAAATTTTCTTCATGTTTTGGATGCAGGTGCTACATACTTAATGATCAAGACTACCTCGGAAAATTCAACAAAAAGGGTGATAAAGGAATCTTCATTGGATACTTACTTAAGTCTAAAGCATACCGAGTTTTTATACTAAAACTCAAGTGGTAAGGGAAAGTATAAATGTGTCTTCTATTGAATAGTGATAATAAGATGACAATGCATAACGGCATAACACCTCTAAACAAAAATGACAAACATGAAAAAGTTTGCATCTCTGGGATAACAATCGCTGAAAAAGAAAAATTATTTAACAAACTTTTTGAAGAAGACTTTGATGAAGAAAGTGACATTCCTGTGTTTACCAAAAACTCTTCATGTCTAAAAGACAATGTCACAGAAAATCACAACAACGATTCTGAAAATAACAAAGAAACTATGAATCAAAGTGAAGTTCTTTCATCAAAAAATGAAAGTGAGAAAGATACCTCGGGTTTTCATTTTTCAAATGAAATAAATACAACTACAGAACCAATACAGACTGTAACTCCGGAGATCCGTAGTAATTATGTAAATAAGACCTCCTACTCAACTGCTTGTCCATCGTTTGAGGGGGAGCATCAAAACCTTGACACAACAGACTTGATGCTTGGAAGTGAAGAACTAGCCACTCTTCCTCCAGCAACAAAATGCACAAAAGACCATCCCATTGATTTAATCATTGGTGATCAGAACAAAATGTCCAAACCAGGCCTGCTTCTACTAACCAATGTCTACATGCTGGATTTCTAGCATAATAGAACCAAAAAAAAAATACGAAGAAGCCCTTCAAGACCACCACTGGATCCAGGAGCTAGGAGAAATTGAAAGAAACAATGTATGGAATCTAGTTCCTAGACCTAGCAATAAATCTGTAATAGGAACAAAATGGGTTTTCAGAAATAAAACTAACGAAGATGGTACCATAATTAGAAACAAAGCTAGACTTGTAGCAAAAGAGTACTGGAAACAAGAAGGACTAGACTATGATGAAACCTTTACTCCAGTTGCAAGACATGATGATGTAAGGATATTTTTAGGCTTTGCAGCTTTCGAAGGTTTCAAAGTCTATCAAATGGATGTTCAATGTGCTTTTTTTTTAATGAAACATTGATCAAGAAGTTTATATTGAACAACCACCAGAATTTGAAAATGAAAAATTTCCAAATCATGTGTTCAAACTTAAAAGAGCCATGTACGGTTTAAAACAAGCACCTAGAGCCTAGTATGATACCCTCTCTGAATTTCTCTTGTCAGTAAATTTCAAAAAGGGGTCCATTGACACTACATTGTTTTTAAAAGAAAGAAAAGGTCATCTCTTGGTAGTACAAATCTATGTAGATGACATCATCTTTGGATCCACGTGTCCATCTTTCTGTAAAGAGTTCCAGGAACTCATGACAACAAACATTGAAATGAGCATGATGGGAGAACTGAACTACTTTCTGGGTATCCAAGTCAAACAAACTCTAGAAGTAATATTTTATAAATCAAGCAAAATACATCAAAAATCTCCTTTCTAAGTACTCCCTTTAAAATTGCTCTCCTTTCAAAACTCCCATGGCTACAGATATCAAAATTGATGCTGATAAAGATGGTAAATCTATGGATGAACATACATACAGAGGAATGATAGGCTCACTTCTGTATCTCATAGCAAGTAGGCCTGAAATTATGTTCTCCACATACTTCCTTGCCTGATATCAATGTAAACCTAAGGAGTCTCACTTATCTGCTTTTTTGAGAGTCTTTAGATATCTAAAAGGGTCAGCTGACCTAGGTCTTTAGTATCCCAAAGAAACTGAGTTTTCACTAATAGCCTACTCAGATGCGGATCATGTAGGATGCAGAAAAAAAAGCACATCAGGAAGCTATCAAATGCTAGGAGGAAGGTTAGTATGCTGGACATCCAAGAAACAAAACTGTGTCTCAATTTCAACTGCTGAAGCTGAATATGTTGCTGCTGCCAGCTGTTGCTCCCAAGTGATATGGATGCAAACCCAACTCAAAGACTATGAGATAAATCTCTCTAAAATACCAATTCTTTGTGATTCAAAAAGTGCAATTGCAATCACATCCAATCCTGTTCATCACTCAAGGACAAAACACATTGATGTCAGGTATCACTTTATCAAATATCATGTTGAAAAAGGACACACTGAAATGTACTTTGTCCCAACTGAACTCCAGCTTGCAGACATTTTTACTAAACCATTGGATGAGAAGAGATTCTCAATTCTACTAAGAAAGCTGGGGATGCTAAATTTGACTGCATATTAAAAATAAAAAAAAGAAAATAACAATAAAATTAAAAAAAGGGGGTCCCTCTGCCTCCCCATTTGAAAAATAGAAGCTAGTCTAATAACTACGTATCATTTACTTCCTGTACTCCGAAACCTAGAAACTCTTCTGAAAAGTTGACTTTTTTAACAAAAAGCTCAACTTTCAAGAACCAAAAACATTAATAATAACCTATAATTTTATAGACTGTCAAATGCCTTTGCTATTTCATCTATGCACTTCATCCTCTCATCATGTCTTTTTCCCTTTGAAAGGAGGAACAAACTAACCTAAAAGTCTACACTCCTTCTTCATCTCAAAAAGGGTTTGTCAATGTATTTCAAATAGCTTTCTCCCCCACTTCCTGAAAATACCACATTCCCTGCTCCTCTCCATCACAATCTTGTCCTAGTCCATGTGGAAATAGATTCTGGTCATACCAACAAATGATGAAATATCTAAAAAATTGTCCCATTGGTTATACTCTAACTCTTGACATTCCTATCAACAACTCTCTTCTTCAAGAGTTCTGGAGAAATGTTGTCTTCATCAAAAAAGATGGGGAAAACACATCTATTCTGACATTTTTCTGTGGAGTACTGTTTCTTATCGATCAACACCTGATTAGAAAAGCACTTCAAATCAAAGAAAGCCCATCTGCTCCCACATGTTTTGAAAAAGATGATGTGATCATAACACTTCTTGATATGGGATACAGGGGAAATCTATATGAATGAAAGGCTGACAGAGTTCATCTGCCACGTCTATGGAAATACTTCTTTTGCCAGATTCAAGTCTGTTTCTTTTCAAAATACTATGACCATCACCACTCAGAAGAGGATACTCAATGCGAAATGCATGCTCTCATATAAGGTCACAACATGAACTTCTCTCTGTATCTTATGAGGCACATGCAAAGTAATCTCAAAGGACCCTTAAATGAAAGATTCATCCTCTATCCCAGATTCACCACAAAATTAATTCTTCAAGACTCAAACTAGGAAACAATACCAAGAGGAATCAGAACCAACAAAGTAGTGTCACAAAGAGGAATCTCTCCTGGAGGGCTATCCATTTCTAGCTTCCAAACTCTAATTGATATTTTCTACCTTCCATAGGAAGACAAACTACTCTACATCTATATATATATACTAGCCGTGTGCCCGCGCGTTGCAGCGGCGACAGTGTATAGCGTGTGATTCGTCTTCTGTTAGCGTGTTGCAACGGCATAACAAACTACAATGCGGTATTTGTTTATTTGTTCGCTTGTTATGGCGGCACGACAATTTACATCGAGGTATTCGTTTTTTTAGAACTCAAACAAATAACAACAAACACCCGAATTGAAATATATATTGGTCACAAGCATAGTAATTTAAAACCAAATGAGTCTATGATCAATCCTTTCGTGATATACGTATTGAATGTCTGTTAGTTTTCTCATTCTCAACATGAGTGTAGTGTATTTATGTTATGAGTCTTGCAGATCTCAATTAAATAATATTTGTTAGTTTATTTATCCTTTCGTGATTTAAACGTGATTAGTGATACATAGTTAAAGATATCGTATTGGATACGACAAAAGATACACTTTCCTTTGCTATATGCCACGATTTGTAGCTTTTGCTGTTGTGATGAACTTCACTTCAACCATGTGACAATACTGAACAGAAGCTTGTATTTTTAACTCAAGAAGGAACACCAAAATTAACATTATATGACGTAACAATAATCATTTGAATACAAATTGCAGCTCCTTTATGAAACTAAAGAATGAATGAAAACATTCAAAGTAACATATCCCACTAACATGTGAAATTGGTTTCAAACAATGATTTTGTTTATCTTAATTTAAATAGGAATGTATCATTAGCAAGTACATAAATCTCATCAGTTAATCTACAAAGGGCAATCTAAAAAAAAACAATTGATCTACAAACGAACCTTAGGATCTGGGCTTAAGCCAAATCAAATATAGCAACAATTCCTTTATGATTTGATGATCACCATGCTCCATATTCAAATAAAGTTCCTGTAGTTGTGAAAGTAAAACATACAAAATTGTTAATTTGTAAAACACAAATTCAATTATCATACCGATTAGTGACTCCTTCTGGAGCCAAGTCTGAGAGTGGGCGTCACACTTTTGGTATATTTTAACAAATAATTTTTTTAACAGTTTTCTTTAAAATAAAATTACAAAATTATTTTATAAAAATTGTTAAAAAAATAATCTAAAAACGTTTTTTCAAATAATTATTTAAAAACGTTAATTTTTTCTTTTAAAAAACGTTTAAAAAATCTAATATACTTTTTTTTAAAGAAAAAAAATTGTTTACAAAAGTTTGATTTAAAAAAAAAACTATTTAAAACGTTAAAAAAACTGTTTAAAAACGCTTTAAAAACACAAAGCAACGCGACTGGCTGCAATCCTTCTTTAAATCAAAATTTCATTCATTTACTTCTTTGTTTATTATCACCTAGAGCAGTCCATCTACACATATATTACACATACCTTCCTGCACCATCAGTTTTGAAAAATCTTGTCAGATTAACCCAGCGAAGCTTCATTCACCACCATGTAAGCATAGAGTACAAGCAGCAAAAGCATTACAACCATTGAAAGTAGAGTATATCAAAACAATCTACTATCAGAAGTGTTAATTGATTTGACCAGAAAGTTCCTTGTTAAACATTAACTGGAAAATACAACAAAGAGATATCTAACCTTAAAGAACACGTTGATTATGTACAAATATTTATGCAGTCAACAAACTCATTTCAAATGAACACTAAAAAACAACCCGGATGATTATATTAGTAAACAGTTTGATAATATAAATATGTAAATAGATCAATGTAGGTACCAAACCTCATCCGAAGAATCATGATCCCCAACTTTCAAGCTTTTCAACAACTCTTCATACAAATGAGCAGATCCCACGCTCCGAGAACTTCATAAAAATATAGCCTATAGCTCTATACATGAAACCAGCCATCATCAGACTGTACGTAAACGATTATAATAATAAATAAGAACGAAAATAAGGGGCAAAAGATTCAAACATCAGGTACATGCTTAGTTTAACCAACAATATCACAAATAGACATTTGATTGCGTATTAATCAAACCAAAGTGATCTTCACATGCTAATTTCTCTATCTGAGAAGCACATACTGTCAAATGTATAGAAAAGCGATCTTCATAAATAATCAATTAGTAAACTGTATCTGTACTCTTTTATGTATAAAGGAGTGAATTTAGTACCATTTTGGCTTTTTAATATACCATGTCATAAGGTTTACCTATCTTTTGATCCATTATTAGTATCACATTTGTATAGTTCTTCACTTCAGTAATCAAACTAAGAAGAAATACAAAACCTTAATACCTCCATGTATGTAAATGCTAAGAGCATATCACCATTTAATATCTCCATGTACCTCTCATGCTTATCTCTTGTCCAGCACTCTAACCTCTGGCCCTGTATACATAATCATATTTGAACGAACATCAAAAACATGTATGAAGGTATAAAAGGCAGATTTGCCTAGTCATAACTAATGTTTCATATGGTAAAGTATTTTTTATTGTTTTCTCCATTAATGAAAGATTTAACAGGAGCTCTGATCAGTAGCAGTGACAACTATAAAAAGTTTTATCTTATCCTTGGCAATGGCAAATTCTTCATCAAGGGCATCTTTTGCCTGAGCAGTGGCAAGTTCCCATCAAGTGTATTAGTGGCATTTAAGAAATACTTACATAAAACGACCAAAGGGGGCATGTGTGTAACAACCCGTAAGTTTCCAAGGACTTAAAACAATAATATATACTTATGTGTTAACTGTGTTACGTAACTGTTTACATGCAACGTGCCAATTTTTATCATAATCACTTTCATTTACAATAGGAACATAGCCTTGACGTAGCCTTATTTCATGTTGTAAACAATAAATTGAACATGAAGACTTCTTTGCACGGAATGGTCGCTGGAATTACAAAAATAATAAAGCGACTAACCGAATCATTTATCAAAATTACCAAACTATGTGGTAAACGTTAAACATGATCCCATCATCTTGTGGATTATCATTATTATCATTTCATTTTACGTCCATTTAAATCATTAAGCTATAAGTTACATTTTATCAACCTTTTATCATTTTATGACTTACAGAAACTATTTCACATAAAATGACAACGTGTTTAGACAATGACAACAAACCAAGACTTGTGATCCATTCCTTACGTAAACCTCAATATATTTTACGTTCACAATGATTTATAAAGCTTCATTAACGTTCACGACAATTGTATTTTCACATGCATGTAATATATATATACATGCAACTAATATCCTCATGATATTAACCTTCGAGCATTTTCAATGCAAACCAAAGTATTTTTGTTATTTTGTAACGTCGTGAATAAATATTTTATAAAACCTTCGAGGCTCGTTTTGATTTATTTATTTCTCTCGTTCCTTTACGTCTAAACAAACCCGTCACCATTACCTTTCTCCTCTCCCTCGTCCCTTCTCCTCGCGACCCGTCACCACCCGAGATTCGAACTCGCGACCCCCCCCTCTTGCTCCGATCGGTTGCCAACCGAAACCCAACCACCACCATTACCATTAGACATACTAGTTACATTTGTGTGTACTAGGTTGACTTTCAAGATGCTTATCATGTCATCCTCCCAACATTCTTGTCACCTCCAACACAATCTTACAACCTACACAAGTGTAGGTGAAAGTTGTCTCAACAAACCAACAAACATATTATCCATTGGTCCATGTTTTCCCTCCAATTCACATTCCTTTTCCCCCTTGTTTGTTGCAGCCATATACACCAATCAAAACACAAGATTTAACCTCCCTTGAACCCTCTTTGAAGCCTTGTGAGCCGGCCAAACACCTAGCTCGAACCCGAGCCCCCTTGCTTCTTCTTTTCGGTTCCATACGCAACATACACACACATTACACTTGGTTCCATTTAACTTCACTATCTACTAGATATTTATCTAGCATCACAAGTCCCTAACACTCCTGACTCCCTCCTTCTCTCCCTCTAAACCGTCTCTGCCTCTCTCGGTTCTATTGGGACCGAAACCCACCCTCACACAAACTAAATACTTCTCCTTTTACTTACACACTCATATATATTCATCCTTATTAACCCTAGCCCCCATTTGACACTTTCATCTTTCAAGAGACTCTCTCTTGCTCTCTCCTTCTATCCCAACCGTAAGTCCCCTCTCTCTCTACTCTCTCTCTAGATTTTCTACTCAAACACATATTCTTATGATGTTCCATGGTGTTAGGAAGCAAGAACACTCAAGACTCTCCATCATCATCATCATTTTCGGCCATCATCAACCTCCAACAAGGTTCCACCTTCATTTCTTCTAGTTAAATCTTGTCTTAACAAGTATTACTAGTATTCTTTCATAACTAGATCACTCCATTTACAAGTCTTGACTCACATTGTTGTCTAAACACCATTTTGAACTATAAAAGCTTACTTACTTGTATTTAACTTCATGTTTCACCATGTATCTTGCTACTAGAAACTCATGTTAGTATTTACTTACATTATTAAGTTCAAGAATAAGTTTGGTTAGACCTTTACACAAGTATTTGCCTAGTTTGCATTTTTAGTCATTAAACTTGTATTTATCATGTAATATGTGTAGATCTTGCAACTTTGGACCCCTTAATGCCTATGACACGTTTTTAAACTGAAAATATGGCCAAGACATGATATCTTAGACTTTAGAAAAGATTACTAGTGTTTAAACTCACCATAGCTACCTTTTACATGCAAAAGTACACCTTAAAAACCCTAAAAAGTGCTTTTCACTAGAGATCCGTTTAGACCAGAAACTTTTGACTTTTAAACAGTAGGTTATGATGGTTGAAGTGAACCTAAGACATGGCCAAAAGATCCCTTTATAAATCACTTGAATTTGGGCACAAACCGGGACTAAAACCGACACCCGACGAGCCCGGAAACACCATTTTTATAAAGAAACTCAAATCTGGTCCAAATGAACTCATAGGGTTATTTTAATGATGAAAACATGTTTACAAATGCTTATGGTGAATTTAGGAACCTAACGGTGCCATTAAACGGGCAAACGGAACCAAAACGGCAAAACCGACACTAAATACACAAAACCGACAAACTAGTGCAAACCGACATTTGAAATATTTATATAGACATTTTGGACAGAAAGTAATCATATTTTATTAAACTTGATTGATTTCTAACTTAAACGGATAAATATCGTATAATCGGTGGTTACCGAAAAATCGCCCGGTTTTCAACTACATAGTCGAAATAACCAATTTCTCATATGAAAACCCTCATTTTGACTTAATATTTATTTACATAAATATTTACCATCTTTAAATATTAATTGGGAATTTTTATATATTTTATTTAATTAAAAATGCATACTTTACATTATTTCCAAATAAATACTTAACCGGATACACTTACTTTGACTTTCAAATCACTTAACCTTACGGCTACCATGACGTCAAGACTTGACCTACCTAATTGGAGTGACATTAATGTCAACCCAATTACTTATTATATTGCATGTCTTATAATTATCTAGGCTCGCATTTCCGTTGATCATATTTCCAACTACAGTTACTGAATCATGTGAGTTTTTCACGGCCCCTTTTCTCTTTAACTGTTTTCAATTACTTGGGGGAGAATTCATATTACTTTTACTATGCTAGACAATTAGACTTTGTTAACGTATCTGTTACATATGCCTTTCGGCCGTCCACACCTTTTATTACATGTTTATTCATGTTATAACCAAACCCCACTATTAACTGAATCCGATTAATTATCATATGAAACGGTAACGTTTGAATAGATCTATTGGGTTAACGCCCCTGCTCTGATTCGGTCGCTCCAATCATGACTCCGTTTTATTAGTCAAAGAGTACAAATTGTTATATCTTACTTTTGCGGTATCCGCTGGACAAAGATGCCAAGAGTGGGTAATCAGTCAGTTTCGGAATTCAGGGTATATGGTAACATTTCAACAAGTCTTATCTGATTTTGTCAAAGAATAGCATAAACAAACTTTCACAACAACTTTTGTATACTTTTCAAAGCTAGCTACTTTAAACCTGTGTGACTCACCAACAAAATTATTTGTTGACCGTTTTCTTATGTGAATTCTCAGGTGCTTAACATTTCTGCTGTTACCTATCTGGACCTGCTTTGATGACTGTTGCATTTAGGATCTTTCAATAAATTCTGGAGTAGGATTGTAGCCGTTGGAGATTTTCTTGGCATAACATCTGACGATGTCATGTCTCAAAAATCTTTTGAAAACTATTGTTTTGTGAAACTTAAAACAATTTGTGTAACTCATTACTTAAAATCCGCTGCGTAATGATTTGAAAACTCCAATTTACTCCAAACAATTATCAACTTCCAAACGGCTCTAGTTGTTGAATCATCCAGAGTACGTTCTTGACCTTGTCTGTGATAACGCTGGTTCACATCCCGACACAAAATTTTACAGGGTGTGACAGAGTGGTATCAGAGCCAAGGTTATAGAACTAGATTGCATGTTTAGAGTCTAGACTATGACCTAAGCTCTGTCAAACTTACTTGCATACATTACAACTTGCATTCCCCCAACCATTAGAGTATTATCCATAGCACATTATATATATATATTACCACCATGACTTGGAAACTTTGTCGCAGCATGGAAACCAACGGACCCATCGATTTATCGTCGGACTCGGAGATGGAGTTCAGCATCGATCTCGAAACGCTTGCCTCACCTGGTACCACTGAAGCCCCGACTTCCCCGCGATCACCCACCAGTGTACTCGAAGGCCCCGATGAGGAGGACACAGAGCCAGAGGAGGACCCCGAGGAAGAAGATGCGCCCTACACAGTCGATATCACTGAGACAGGTCCCGACGGGAACGGAGATTCATTAGTCGTGACGCTCGCTGCATCTGACCTTCCCTCGCCTGAATGCGTACCATCCTTTCGTCCCTATCGTTCCACCCCGACCGGCCCTCTTCGTATGCTCACTCCGCGTAAGTCGATCCTCCGCAGCCGCCAGCGTACCGTAGACCCTGTATGTGACTCGGAACCGTCCCGCAAACGGTCCCGATCGCCCGAGCCTTGTGACACACCAGTTGAGTCTGAGCCTCTTCCACCCAAGAAACGGGTGAAGTTTTCTGATAGCACCTTCGAGATCGGTGAGTCGTCCACCATTACTGACACCTTTGAGATACCGGTTACCCCTCGCACCCCTGCTAGTTCAGTCGCGTCTGACACACCGCCGCTTTCACCCCCGCCTGTTCGAGTCAGTACACCATCACCTATCTTGACGGGTGTCCCTGTTGAGTCCCTGGTCTTATCGCTGTTTACCTGTATTGCACGTCGTGACGAGGAGATTCGTCGCCTTCACGACACTGTTCACCGTCTTGCACCACCTGCCGCCATCACTGCCTTAGAGACTCGCCTGACCGTTCTTGAGAGTCATGTTATGACCCAGGACCATGCCCTTGATACCCTTCACGCACACTTGTCAGATGCAGTTGGCATTGCGACTGCGGCACGCCAGACCGTCCAGACTCTTGCTGCTGGTGCCCCTACTGCAGAGGATTTCGCACAGATCATCCGGTTGCTGCTCGACACCATCATCCAGATTCGTGACATCCTTGACCTGATCGAGCGAGGACCATTCTAGTGGAGTGTAGTAGTTGGGAACTATAGCCCTATTTATATGTTTATGATGTATTGTAACTTGTAATTGGTGAAAACTGTAATGTCACCCCAACTAAATTGGACACTAAGTATATAGTTGAGTTAGCCAACGGTAAGCAAATTGAAACCAATGAACTCTTCCCAAATTCTTCGTTGGACCTATCCGGTCATCACCTCCCTATCGACCTATTGCCTGTTCAATTAGGAAGCTTCGACGTAGTTATTGGAATGGACTGGTTAACTAAAAACCGTGCGGAAATCATTTGCCACGAGAAAGAGGTCAAAATACCCCTTCCAAACGGTGAGATTATGACGATTCAAGGAGACCGTAGTGGGACTAAGTTGAATATCATTTCCTGCATGAAAGCCCAGAGGTTTATGCGCAAGGGATATCCTGCCCTCTTAGCTCACATTACCGCTAGCCAACCCGAAGAGAAGAAACTTAAGGACGTTCCCATCGTACGAGACTACCCTGAAGTCTTTCCCGATGATCTTCCAGGCTTGCCACCCACTAGGCAAGTAGAATTCCACATTGATCTGGTACCCGGAGCTGCACCCGTTGCAAAAGCCCCTTATCGTCTGGCCCCGTCTGAAATGAAAGAATTGTCGAATCAGTTGCAAGAACTCCTTGACAAAGGTTTTATCAGACCCAGTTTCTCTCCCTGGGGCGCTCCCGTTCTATTCGTCAAAAAGAAGGATGGATCTTTCCGAATGTGTATCGATTACCGCGAGCTGAATAAGCTTACCGTAAAGAACCGATATCCACTCCCTCGAATCGACGACCTGTTCGACCAGTTACAAGGTTCCAGTTACTATTCGAAAATCGACCTTCGTTCTGGATATCATCAACTAAGAGTTCGTGAAGAAGACATTGCGAAAACTGCGTTTCGTACGCGCTATGGACACTACGAATTTCTCGTTATGCCCTTTGGACTAACCAACGCGCCCGCCGTCTTCATGGATTTGATGAATCGTGTCTGCAAACCGTACCTCGACAAATGCGTTATCGTTTTCATTGACGACATCTTGATCTATTCGCGTAGCAAGGACGAACATGAGAAGTATCTGAAGCTTATTCTGGAGCTGTTGAAGAACGAGAAGTTGTACGCCAAGTTTTCAAAGTGCGAATTCTGGTTACGAGAAGTGCATTTCCTAGGCCACGTAATCAACGCAGCTGGAATCCACGTGGATCCTATAAAAATTGAAGCTATCAAGAGTTGGAGTCCGCTTACCAACCCTTCCGAGATACGATAATTTCTTGGACTCGCCGGTTATTACCGAAGATTTATCGAAAACTTCTCCAGAATAGCCCAACCATTGACCGCTTTAACGCAAAAGGACAAGAAATTCGTGTGGGACCACAAAGCCGAACAAGCCTTCCAGACACTGAAGCAAAAGCTGTGTGACGCGCCCATACTGTCCTTACCAGAAGGATGTGAAGATTTCTGTGTTTACTGCGATGCCTCACATCAAGGTTTAGGCTGTGTCTTAATGCAACGAGACAAGGTCATTGCTTACGCTTCGCGACAGCTAAAAGTTCATGAGAAGAATTACACTACTCACGATTTGGAACTCGGAGCCGTCGTCTTCGCCCTTAAGATTTGGAGAGACTATCTCTGCGGTACTGAATGTAAGATTTATACCGACCACGAGAGTCTCCAACACATCTTAGATCAGAAGGAGTTGAACATGAGACAACGCCGATGGATTGAACTGCTCAGCGACTATGACTGTAAAATCCTGTACCACCCTGGAAAGGCTAACGTCGTTGCCGATGCCTTGAGCAGGAAGGAACGTGTCAAACCCCTTCGTGTCAAATCTCTTGCCATGACCATTCATACCGGGCTCGCCACTCAGGTTTTGGCAGCCCAAACTGAAGCTTTGAAAGACGAAAACATCCGAGACGAAAGTCTCCGTGGCATGGAGCAACACCTTGAAACCAAGCCTGATGGATTGCGGTATTTCGTTAATCGTCTGTGGATACCCGTCTATGGAGATCTCAAGAGCCTAGTTCTTGACGAGGCCCATAAAACCCGATATTCCATTCATCCCGGAGCCGATAAGATGTACCACGACCTGCGTATGCTATATTGGTGGCCGAACATGAAAGCGGAAATCGCTAAGTACGTTGGTAAATTAACTAAAGTCTGGGATCCTGGTCTGGATCACACCCCACACGGTTATACTCCGTTAGTGGAAATTGGGGGTGTGACAACCTAACTCCAAAACATTAACTCTGCAATCCCGATGGCGTGTCTCTGAGTCTCTGAGTCTCTTGCCGCTAATGTAATTCAACAACAAACTCGGGTTTACTACAACAGGTTCTCCTCAGCAGGTTAATATTTTTTTTTCCCGGTTGGTTTTAGGTTTTTGTTTAGTTTCCATGTCTAATAGGAGCCCTAATGATGCTAAGTTGTTTCTGATTTTATAATCCTTCCCTTCATCTTCTTTATTTTTTTTGGTAGCTGCTACATCTCATGTGTTCATTCATGATTCACGCATATACTACAAAATGTAAACTCCATTGGATGAAAGTATCTCAGGTTAACATATCTTGACCCTATAATATTGGCTTCATGTTAAATCCAACTCTATGGCTACGATGTGAAATATAGATCGGTAAGTTTGATTTATCTGATTTCACTTTCTCTCTCATAATTTCTCTTAGGTTATGAAAATTTTAATTTCAATTACGAGCAAGATTCTATATTGACACACTGTTGCTTTGGTACACCACAGGTTTTGAAGTTTTCGATGGAGAAGGGTAGTATTAGAACTCCTTATGAGCAAGTCACTTTTGGTATTCTCATATTTCTTTTCTGTTTCCTACAGCATTGGTATAAATGGCAACCATTAAGATGGCAATTTTGAGTTCTTGAGCCATATATAAATGGGAAGATTCAGGCTATATTTTAACTTTAACGGGTCAAACAGTAAAAATAAAAAAGGAAACGGGGTAAAGGGGATCTAACAAATTGCTTCCTTTGTCACTTGATTTAGCAATTCCTCAAGTTTTATGTTTAAACATACGTCTAGGTTTATTCACTGTTGTTTGCATAGTTATCTCCCTTATATGATTTGTCTAATATTTGATGTTGCAGTTGGTTTTAACACCATATTTTAGAACTGAACTAATTATCCATGGTACTATGAAAGCAAATCATAAATGATTGAAAGCAGATGTGAAAACAATGTGCACATATATTTGAAAGCAAATCCAGGGTACTCGACCTGAAAGTCCAAATATTTGTTGATCTATGCAACACACTGTAGTTTTACAGCCTTGTTGGCATTCTTCCACCTGAACTGATGAAGCTTCCCAATCTCAACTCTCAAGTCAATGTGAGCTCATACTTGTAATCCTTGTAACATCCGCTTGTTTCAGAACCGGGAACCAAACCCGTTTCAATAATTCGGATATGGATATATATATATATATATATATATATATATATATATGTTTACCCGTTTTCGCGTTAAACCCGTTTTTAATATGTGTTTACGCGTTTTCGCAATATAAATGTGTTTACGCATGATCCTTCTCCTATATATATATATATATATATATATATATATATATATATATATAGTTGTATGAAAATTTTGGGTTAAAGTTATAAATATTGAAAGTTTGGGCCATTTATGTAATTTCGATATACTTCTAAATAGTTTTATAATTTCGGATGTCAAAATTTATTTTACGTCCATAATTAATTCATAAATAATGCTATGCGAAAAACAGGTATAAAAACATTAATTATGGGACTTTAATTGTGCATTTAATGAGGTGTATTAAGCTTAAAAAAAAAAACGAATTGAAGACCCCTAGATTCGAACTAGGGACCTCTAGCACACATACCATACGCCTAACAATTAGGCCAAATCTGAATTTGTTAATCAATTCAGACTCGAGATTTAATATACTGAAACAAGCGCGTGCTCTCCTCCATCTTCTTTCCCTTCCTCCACGCGCCTGTATTTTTTTTCTCCCTATCTTTCTTTCTTCTTTAACTTCGGCCATAATCACCTTTGACCACCATTTCTCGACCATTTATCACAATTAAAACCATATTATGACATTGGTTTCATGTCCCAAATCAAGAGGCGAGTTTAATGGTACCTTAATCACCAAAAACCGCTCCTAATTAAAGATTTTTACTCAAAACCTCCATTTTCTTAAAACCTCCATTAAAACGATTTTAAAGCTCTCAATTGACCTAGCTCCGACCCCCACCACTATAAATTGAGACCATGAATCGGTTGTAGACCCTCCCACGCATCAAAACCCTTTCTCAATTTCGAGTTTTATAAAGGCAATCAAACCCCCAAATTCTAGGGCTCCAAACTTGTTCGTGCAATTCTAGGTTCAATTCGCCGTCAAATTCAGCATGTAAGTAGTCCATTTCACTTAGTTTTTCATCATCTACAAAACCCCTCTGTTAATTTCAGGTTTTTCCCAAATTATTTCATAGTTAAATTTTAGGGTTCTTCGTGATTTGGGAATTTTCGTGAAAACATAAATTGTAACCTACTCAGTTTAATTTAAGCATCTTAATATCATTTATTTCTAATTAATGATTGTTGCAATTAGAATATATTTCTAATCATTTTGTCTATTTTATTACTTGTTATTATCCTCTAAATATTTACATATATTTTTTAAAAATTATATATAAATATCACTTAAGTGCTAAAAATTATATATAAATTATAACAAAATTTATGATGGTTCCTTAATCATTAGATCATATTATAATTAAGTGCTAAAAATTAATATCAATTGATGATAGTTATAACATTTTAGCCTAAATGCATTCCAACTTCATATATTGTTTTTACGAGTCATTCATCCTCATACTACTAATCTAGTCACAAACACCTTATACAAAACTTTAAAATTTTGCTTAGACGATTATTATTATTATTATTATTATTATTATTATTATTATTATTATTATTATTATTATTATTATTATTATTATTATTATTATTATTATTATTATTATTATTATTATTAATGTTGTAACATAATTCAAACTTATTATATTAATACCTTCAGTTATTCAAATAATTAAAGAATATTAAAACACATCTCATTTATGCCATAGAAATTTACTAAACATTTATATTACACTATATAACTTTTGTCAAATAAATAAAATTGCATTTAAAAGAAAACCCCAAATGCCCACGAACCCCTAGTCTCCTAGCTTCGTTATTCAACTAGGTCCTCTCGTTTTCCTTTAGGTTGGCCTTCGGGACTGCTACTATCATTCTCACGTTCTTTCGTGGAAACTCTTCAACCTATCAGGTGAGTAATCCTTGCCCCTTTTTCGTGGTTTACATTTTGGGGTGCAACATGTATCCTATCTCAACTATTGATTTTTCATGGTTATTATATAATGCGATTGTAGACCATATGTGTGAATGTGTGTAGGATTTCATTCTAGCATAACTTGTCAATGTGTTGGGATTTCATGTTTTTCATAGTGTTTCATTTATTTCATGTCGCATAAACATTAACGTAAGGCCTGGGGAATCAAAGATAGATCTATTGGCTGACAACCCACTCAACTTGACCGGTTCTGGCGTTGGGTGTTTGAGACCTATTTCATACAGTCTAACCTTCGGGTTAGGGAATCCTTGTCATTAAGGGTTGTTAATGCATTATTTCATGTTGTCATTGTCATTAAGGGTTGTTAATGCATTATTTCATGTTGTCATTTTATCTAGTATGTTGATCTTTCATTCCATTCTATCATAGGATACAATTCACATGTTTTCATCTTATATACCATATTACATATTAAACATGTGATTACTCACCGACTTTGTAGTTGACCTTATCTTATACATGTTGCAGGAAATGTCAATGCTTGATCCAAGTTGTTCCACATAGGGTTTTGGACCTAGTTAATATCTCAGCAAGACATAGTTGAATCATTTATGTCATGTTTGAATTTCAAGTTTATGTAATGACTTTTGATTATCAATAAAATTTGTGCTATTTAAATATTGACATCTTAATTTAGCTGTCATGAGCTTTTGGGCAATCTAATCATGCCCTGACGTTTCCGCCGTCGGTTGGGGTGTGACAGATTGGTATCAGAGCCATGGCTATAGGGATCTAGGTTATTAGAACTGCAGTGACCTAGACTGTTGCCTTAGGTGTCCAAACACGAGAACTTCGCGTATTGCATGCTTAGCTTAGGGATTGCCCTTTTTGTTTGCTTACTTTTCCTTAGTTAGGACGTGCCTCATCTTTATCATACACTCCTTGCTATCTTCCACTCAATCTTAGCACTTAGCACACACACATACACGAAATCTTAAGGCTTCCTAGCCTTTTCTTTAGTAATGGTACCTTACAAGCTATTTTAGGATCTCGTATTGTTTTTCAAATTCCGTCAGAGTTAGGTTTTAGCAATGGACATGTAGTAACTGGAAAGGTGAAAGAACCGGTAGTTGGGGTCTCTGTCGAAAGGTAAGTGTTGCGTGTAAATCCGGACCTACCGTCAGACCTGGATGCTTACCTGGGACGCCCTGATGAGAGTGTCGTAGCCTATTAGGCCAAAGCTTGTCGCAAAAACATTGCTAGAAACCATATTAACTCTGATTAGTCATTGGTGGTAGTTTCCCAATCGGGAAATGAGAGCCATTCCATTGAGTTTTAACCAAGTCAAAGCGATTTCGTGTTTTGCATGCGATTTCATGATACTCAATTCTTTCTCAATTTAGAATTTATGATGTTCCCTTTATTCTCAAATTCTATGGTATTCTATCACCACTTTCAAGATTTTAATGACATTTTTACTATTGAACTTTTAATTTTCATGTTTCTACATGTTTCCCCCCTTTTTCCCTATGTTTGAGTTAAATGATTTTTCTATATTTAAGCCTCTACTGTTTTATCACACCCAATCGCATTTTTATGGTTCATCGTACTTAAAATTGTATGACACTCCTGAGTCGAGTCGCCCCACATTTGTGATTCTACGATTTATCTTTTTGGATTACAATATCATTATGGGCCGAGTTTAAAGTTTCTTCCCCTGCCATTTATTTGATAGATCCGGTTTCACGAACTTTTTTTATTCCATCCTTGGGTTATTTCATGAAGTTTTTTCTATAAACTTATTACCCTCACAATTTCCACATACTCTAGATTTTTTTTCTTTCACACATCGTCCTTGTATTTCAAATTCATGTCATTCATCGTCACCACAATTATGTTATGGGGCTGATTTTCCCGTTTTAAACCAAAACCTCATGATTTCATAACACACTCTTGTGTATTTCCATAACCTTCGTTTCACAATACTCAAGTGGCGGTCATCGGATCATTTCTTGTTGTCAACTAATCTTGGACTCGACTCAGCATCCCATTGTTCCAAACACTGCTCAACTTGTTGCATCAATGCTCCATGGACACTCCTACGTGGTGATTCACGCAACCCTATAATGTGGGTCATAGGCTGGCCATTGCAGACAATGCTTCAGTCAAACTAGTCAATCAGGTTGGGCATAGTCATATTTTGATTTCAAATCAAATTACCGGTTGAATCTAGCCACTCGGTTTCCACGCTTACGATTTTTGGTAATTTATTTCTAGCACTCGTGATTTAATCGTCCGGTGTACAACCCAAAACAATTTACGTTCATCATTTTAAAAACCTATTTATGGCACATATCTCGTCTTTAAAAAAACAAAAAAAAAACTCATTTGCGGGTGAACAAATTCTTGTCGATGGGTTCACGAGTTTACAAGTTTGCATGGTTACGGGATTACATGCTTACGATTAAAGTGTTTGCCCATTAACAAGCCTACGAACTCACACGTACATGATACTCCGTTTTGGAAATAATAGATTATTCATTTTTGAACCCCTCCAAAAAATCATGTTTTGCATACATGTTTAGAAATCTACTGCTTTAGGAATTTATGATTTACAAGTCAACATGTTTTCCGAATTGCATGTATACGAGTGTATGACCTTACAATTTTACGGGTGAATAACTTTAAATTTTTATAATATTCAAAACGACTCGCCATTTATATTCGAGGTTATTTTTTAATTCCCGGCTACTGATGCGCGAGATGCGGTCTATAAAAAACAAGTCAAGTTTTGAAAAGGTAAATCCCAAGTGACCAACTACACGCTCTGAGCAAGTATACTCATCGTATGTAGCATAGTATAGGTAAATACCGGATATCAATCCAAGGACGCGTAAAGCAGGCTCTCGATATAAGGACTTCGCTAATATTCAGTCTGACAAGGTTTTGATTTAAATCTAATGATGAAAACAAACAGATAACTGGTAGAAACAACTAAGTAAGCAAACACACACACGAAACGAAATAACAATATACGAAAAATGCCACCCGGATAAGAATCCTTTGAGCCTGAATGTCACCTCAAGTCTGACTAATCAATGTGATAACTACCCCCGATGATGATAACCAAGGCAAATAAGACTATAGACACATCTTAAATACTAAGGCAATCCCAAATAAACGTCCAGGTAGTAAACTAGATGAAACCGCCTAATTGCCTAGTCACTTCGGTCAAAGCTAACCAAACACACACGAAAGGAACTACACTAGAAAGGTCTCTCTAAGCGGGTTCTAAACGTGACTAATTCTGATTTGAAACCCCAAGAACTTAGGCAATGCTAAACACGAATTGAAAAGTCAAAACCTTACGGTCATAAGTGTTCTAACTAGTCAAACAATGCCTAACAACCACCTAATGTGCTAAATGAATCGGTCAACTCAAATTCAACACAAATATAAAGAAAATCAGCCCCAAATCATACTCATATAATCATGTAGATGGTCATCGGATCATGCATTAAGCTAAAACTCAAAAAAAAGTCAAAGTTTAACAATGAGAAATCAAATAACTAGTTGAAGTTCTTCAATCTATATCAAATTTCCCACATCATATGAATCTAACAGAGGCTAATCAAGCATATATGATCATTCAAGAGGTCTAAATCAGAATCAATAGGCTATTTCATCATATCACATTGAAAAGTTAAACAATAAAGTCAAATCATGCTCAAATTCATCAAATCCAAGTGACAATATGAGATCTAGCCACTAAACATTATCAAAACAACTAAAATTCCAACCTTTAACATGTTTATAATCTGAGATTTACAAAGAAAAGGAAGGAAAAACAAGCCTCAAAGAGAAAATGGAAACCGAAGAGGTGTAGATCGTCAAATCTTCAATCCAAAAGCTCTAATCTTGACCCTCCTAGCTTCCTTGATGATTCCAGATCTTTAGTGGTGATTTTCTAGGGTTTATGAGGTGTCCCAATGAAAACAACGGCGCCTCCAAAGCTTAAATAGCGAAAAAAATGAGGTCTGATGCAATCTGGTCGCGCACAGGTTGCTGGGCCGAGAAACTGGGCCTGGCAGAGAAGATTATAAAAGACTCTTAAGCCAGAATCAAAACATCAGGGACAGTTGGCCTGATGGTAACATCTCTCCCAGGAGACCCAGAGGCCAGGGTTTCGAATCTTGCCTCTAGCAGGATTTTTTTCTTTTTTTTCGCAGCTGGGCTGCTGAACCTTCATGGGCTGGACTGGGCTTCTATTTCTCGCTGACTGGGCTGTTGAACTGGGCTGGGACGCTGGACTGTTGCACTTGTTATTATTATTGTTTTTTTTCTTTTCTTTAATCCATAATTTTTGTATCCGGACTCCGTTTTCGCTCTCGTTTTTTGCTATTTTCTTCTAAAATCACCACGCACCAACCAACCACCTAAAATTCAACAAATAAACACACTAATAAATATCACATTCTAATAATCTCAATTAAAAACACAATTTAAATGTGAAAATTATGTATTTCTCAAATATTAATCAAAAATCAATAATTCAAATATTAAACAATTATGGACCAATTTTGATAATTTTAATTTAAAAGCTTATTTAAATGCGGGATTTTTATTTATTTATTTATGTACATGATGCTACGCATCAAATATCCCCACACTTAAATCTTGCTTGCCCTCAAGCAAAATCTCATGCAACACTTCCACAAGCCAATCGACAACGCAACGCCTCACCCAACCCAATGCAACTACTCAAGCCCACAAGCATCACCAATTCTCGAGATTTACACTTTTCAAAAGATTTATAATCCAACAAGCAATTATGACATCTATTTAAAAACATGGAAATGCTAACTAGTTCAACACACACCAAGGTTCAATCAAACAAGCATCATACCCCTCACAATAATCACTCAACTCGGCTTTATTTAGTGGATAGACGATTAAGTGGATCGTCGAATTAAGTGGATCACTCAAGGCCAAACATGCACCCCATTATCATAGGCTTGTATTGAAATAGCATCTCCATCAAATAACATAAAACCGAACATATAACACCCCAAAATTTTATGACTTAAATTATATACGTGTGCTATATTTGTTAAGTAGCTGAAATGCATGTAATATAGTATATATATACATATAATAGAGAAACGTCACAATTCACGTACGAATATTCGGCACGACATTCGAGTAAACGTCAAGAGACGAACTTATAGAATATGATAGATAACGGAAAATAAAGATCGTGGGCGCAGACGGATCTCAAATCCGAGTTATGACAAAGCGGGAAAACGCAAAATAGTGATTTATGCCCGGTTTGTAATAACCGTAATTAAAGCACGAACGTCACTAAAATAACACTGAGGCGAAGTTAGAATATCAGGTATTGTTAAATACTTGATTTATAATCGTTATAAAATATATTTACGACATTCGGCACGAAAAACGATGGAATCGGTAACCATTGCTGTTACGCGATAATAACCGAAATCAATTCGGTTAGCCGTTCGAAATGATTATAATGCCTCGGCAAAGTATAAATAATTATTATAATACCTATTAAATATTTCAGTCGAGAAGGTGTATTCGGTCTGTGTAATAGCCGCGATCGCTACGCACTTGTACCAAATAGTTAAATAAACATTCACCGGTTAACGTTTTAACCAAAGAATAAATATTATGAGTATATTTATTAGACTCCCGTAATATTTTAAATGTTCGGGAATTTTTATAAACCGTTAATGAAATAATAAACGGGCTTAGAAATGATGAGACATGACTGATTACGTCTCGTATACGTGTTTAAATCATAAATACATTATTATGTGAATAGCATAGACCGTTGATAAGAAAATACGTATAGAATTGCATGTTAATAGTTAACGAAAAAGTAAAAGGGCCAAAAGCGTAATTTATGCAAAGTTATAAGCAATATAGATATTATACATGACTATAGTTCTTGTAAGTATTTTAAGACTTAAAATATAGCAAGGATATGTCCTAACATGATTCGTGACATAAAATGATGAATATTGCAAAGTTAGAGGGTAGAAAGTATAAACTATGTAATAATATGTGTATATATGTGTATATATATTAATATATATAACCCGAACCCTCGAGAATGTTAAAATCATGTTTAGTAAGGTTATGGAACATAAAATAATAGCTACATCGAAAGATACAAAGGTAAATAGCATAAAACGAAAGTTAAGGGACTAAAAGCGTCAATAATTAAAAGATATAAAACGTATATATACGTATATCATCGGGCATGTTTAGAACCTTAGAAACTTTTATAAATGTACCCTTAAGTGTTTTATAGCTTAACAGGACAATCGGTAGAAGTCTGGGGGCTAAAATGCAAATAAAACTTAGAGGGACCAAAACTGTCAATCTGCCAAAGATGGCAGGCGTATCGCGCGGCCCTCCCCTCTCCTTGGCGCGATACGCGAGCCGTGTACAGGCCAGATTCGTGACAGCAGCGCAAAAACTCGACTTGCAGCCCAAGAACTTGACTAATTGACCCCCTTACGCGTCGATTTCGATGGTGAATCACCCTGGGACGTGTTAGCAACATAGGGACGCATCAAACTCTATAAATAGGGGCTGTAATCATCCATCACAACTCGCCAATTTCGAGATCTTTGATCTAAAAACCCTAAACCACAACCGAATCTTCATCAGTCGAATACGAGCTGCACAAGAGGAGTTAGAAGGCGAATTTCTGCAGTCAACCCTCATTAGGTATGATCTACAATAACCTCTTTCAGTTTTTCCAAAATCGATCTCTAAGTATGGGTTTTAGAAATGATGCAAAATTAGGGTTCTTGAGCTTATTTTGTCAAAATCGGGTGATCGGGTGGGAATTAGGGTCTGAATTTTTGTAGGTAATCCTAATTTAATGTGTTTTAAGAAAGACCTAAGTTTATTTCACAATTGGAAAAGGTTTGGTAAAGGTTTTGTTAACGGGTCAAAATTAGGGTTTTCATGTCGTTGTTCTTCCCAAATCGAGTAAACGGTTTTGAATTAAGCTTTGCCATTTTAAAGGATATTATAAAATGTTATAATGGATAATACCCTAAGTTGGTTTTGAATAAAAATGAGTTTTAATAATAAAACGAGAATTTTATGAAATTAGGGTTTTGAAATAAGAATATTTAATATAAAATAATCCGGAGGGTTTGGGGACTTGAATTTTGATATGGTAACATGTTTATACATATAATAAGTGTATATGAAGTTAAAATGAATAAATAATAAAGTATTGAAAATACCGAGTTAATCGGATATTAGAAGTTCGTGCGGACCGGAAGGATAGACGCCTGTACACTGGGGTTTCTGGCATAGCGGGGGTGTCGCCATCCCATCTGGGCAATGGCATCCCAACACTGGGCGACCCCGGAGTGAGTGTCTACTTATAGGAATGCACGTCTTCATAATTATCAATAAAAGCAGATAATATGCCTCCAGGGGCATTTTGGTCATTTTGACCCTTAAAAGTAAATAAGCTTAATAATATATATTATTAAGTAAATAATAAACCTAAGAAATATTTATTATATAAAATATTGCGCTAACGTCATACAATACGCAACTAGGTTTAAATCGGAAAGCGTAAAGGAGGTTCTGACTGGTTTAATTGGCTTAAGAGAACAAGGTGAGTTCTATGAGCCCACTTTTAAATGCTTTAAACGTTTTAATGTTTTCGGGCTGATATACATGCAAATATATATATTCAAATTGTTTACTTGAAAAGTATTTGAGATGCCTTTACTTGTTTTGTGTTGATACACATACATGAAAAAGTTATAATACTTATAACTGTTTTAAAGTTATTATTACCTGTTATTACTTTTTCGGGAAGGTTATAATAAACGGGTAATATAAAGGATAAAACTTTTATATAAAGCTTTGAGAAATGAAAAATGTGAATGTTTAGTTTAAGCCTATGTATAGGACTAAGTGTCGGGTAAATATGATCTTATTAGCCTTGTTATGCAAGACCCATAACATTATATTTATGAAACGCTTATTTCCATATACGGGTAATGGACTGGTGTTGAAACGGTTATGAGTCCAAATACAAGAGTTATTTAAATGGACTTTTGAAAAGAATGAAAAGGTTTAAAAGGTTGAAAATGTTTTAATCTAAGCAGATATTGTCTAGTGAAAAGGGAAAAGGTGGTTGTGCAACTAGAAGCGGGGAATGACGGTTCCCCGGGGTAACGGCGGTTACTCTATGAAAGGTTTCGGGTGGCGACGGTTGCCCGAGGAACTAACGTGGTTCCAATAGACAATGCTTAGTAGAATGAATGGTTAAATGTTTTGGTATAATTCTGTTATGTCTTATACCTGATAAAGGATAAATGATTAAATGTTTTGGTATAACTCGGTTATGTCTATACCTGATAAAGGATAAATGATTAAATGTTTTGGTATAACTCTGTTATGTTTTATACCTGATAAATGTTATAAAGAATGGGTCGTTAGGCCCAAGTGTTAGAGGTAAACCTTTCAAGGAAAGGTAAAAGTTTTAAATACTTAGAACTCACCAGCGTAAGCTGACCTTTAAAAGCATGTATGTCAGGTATCGGTGATGTTTAAAGTAGCAAGGGAAGGGCTCTAGCAAGGGCAGATTAGATGGGCAAGCTATCATGAATGACTCGGTAGTAGACTGGCATAGCTATAGATAAGATCTAGTTATTAGATTATGTTGTTATCTTCCTTACTGTTGTAACTTGTTATATATATAAATGAAAAGTTTTTAAATTTCCGCTGCTTAGTTATCTCTGTTGTATCATGTGTTCATGAGTAAATCCGACACGTGACCCCTCCTGGAGGCAAGACTGGGAGTGGGCGTCACAGAACACAAATCAAGAGGACTTTCAAAAGGGTTGTAACGTTAGGCTAGGGTTTAGGGTATGGAATGGGATTGTGAAAGTGGCTAAGTGTTTAGAAATCCGGAAAAGTCAATAAAGAAACTAAAACAAAAAACTATTTACATAAATAACTCAAAGTCGGGAAATTTTGACCCGAGCACACAAACTAATCAAAACTCTATTTTTTAAGCTTTATCTTAGGTCTATGACCTCCAATAATGAGCTAGAATTTTCTCCATTTTTTTTTTGTTTTTTTGTTTTTTTTTGTTTCTCATATGAATTCCTAGAATGGAGATTGAGTACTAGGAGAATCACACTTAATCACTTTTTAAAAAAAAAAAACTAAATATGACTTGATGAAACTAACCAAATAAATACACAAAATCCTAAACTAATCCAGATTCTTCACACAAGGGTTTAAGAGCAAAATAAAGGCTAATCAAAAGGCTAAATGGGTCAAAAAGTGGGAAAATCAAACGAGAAGGAAAAAGGCTCAACGGGTTTTCTAAGGGATAATGTTTTAGGGTAAGAAAAATGATAAAAACAAAGAAAAAGGCTAAGTCAAAGGGTTTAATCTTAATGCCTCTATCATTTCTATGCCCAATTTTAGTTCATGATCTCGACACGTATAAACAACACAAGTTCTAAAATGAAAGCGCATGATGGCATAACACTCAACCAAATGAAAGTGAGTAACTAATGTAACATATAATGCAATTTAGGCTCAAATAACTCATAGAAACGGATGGATAAAGGCTACCGATATGATGCAAGCTATCGATCCCCCATCCGACAGTTTCACTAAGTAAAGCATCCCATTTATTGATTTTATTTGGAAAAAAAAAACACTTGCTTGGAAATACTTTTTCAAGATACTCGAAGAAAAGGTTTTGACTAGAGACAAGCATCGTATACACAGGCGAGCAAAACGTCACGAATTACATCAACGGGCCCACTTCCATGTGCAATAAGACGGGCAAAAAAATCTCAATTTCAACTAAAAAACAGGGTGATATGATAAGAAAATTTGAAAATTTTCACAATTTTAGCAATTTTAGTTCAATTTACCCCCATCCCCACACTTAATTCGTACATTGTCCCTAATGTACGCTAAACAAAACAAAATAAAAGGGAAAGGGAACTGAAATACTCCCCTATCACTGTCATGTGCCAGTGTCTGGATGCTGAAATATGAATCAAACCAGCTCTTGACTGAACAGGTGCCAGAGCTGAATCCACAAATGCCAAAAATCCTCCACAATCAAAGTATGTATCATGAAACAGCTCTCGACGAACATGCCAGAACCGTCTCGCTAGAACAAACTATCATCCAAGCACAACCAAACCAAATCAATCACATATATAAATCAATAAAGCACAAATATCTCGAGTTGTGTGTCAACAAATGAATGCAAAATGAAAAATACAACTCGGATAATAACTAAACCGGTGAATCAAGGTAGCTGGCGGTCTCGTGGTGAATCTGGAAGAAAGCAAAACCCAAAATGAAACAAAAGCGATCGGATTGCAAAATTTGGCACTTTTAAAAAAAAATTGAAAATTTGAGTTCTTGGACGATTGATCAGATGCGGGCCGTTTGTTGTGAATTATGAAGTGAACGACCGACACTTAACCAAAAGTCAACAAGCCTACAACACAAACATGCAAACCGCCCGGAATGGAGATTGAGTACCAGACGACTCGCAATGTGTGCATCAATAGACATGCTATGCCAATTTGCAACCAAATGCTCAGCAGCACCAACCCACAGAAAAGTAACATTTGATCAAAATAGACCGTTTGTTTGTCATTTATGAAGTGACGGTCTCGTATCATGCAAACCTGAATAAAATCATGAAAACACACTTTGCAAACCGTGGGAATGGAGACTGAGTACCCGACGGATCACAAACTGTGAGTTACCTACCAACCACGCGAAACAATACCAAAATGATAAGTCTATGCAATTCCAATTGTGGCAATGCTTCCAAAAACCTGCAAAACTCAAAACAAAAACATAAAACGGAACAAGGAGAAATAAAAATATAACTAATTTAAGAAAACTAACTAAAAGGAAATTAAACTACTAAATGTTCAAACAAAGCATGAAACAAGCAAAATAAAGTAAACAAGTACTCGGGTTGCCTCCCGGAAGCGCTGAATTTATTAACGAGTCGTCAGCCAGACTCGGCCCCACGATCAGGGCGATGGAACGTCTAACAACATAACAACCTCCTCACTCGCGTCAACCGGACCAGAAAAGTAATGCTTCAACCTATGTCCGTTAACCTTGAACGAGGTACCATCAACGCCCTCAATCTGAACTGTCCCATAAGGAAATACATGTTTCACCACGTGGGGACCGGACCATCTAGACTTCAACTTACCCGGGAATAATTTCAACCTCGAATTAAAAATAAGCACACGATCTCCCGGTTTGAAGTCTTTCTTCTTGATATGACTATCATGAATCCTCCTGGTCATTTCTTTGTACAAACCCGAACTTTCATACGCATGATCGCGCAACTCCTCTAACTCATGCAACTGAAAGAACCGTCCTCTAGTCGCCTCATCTTGATCTAGATTGACGGCCTTCATGGCCCAATATGCGTGATGCTCGACCTCAACTGGTAAATGACACGCCTTTCCATAAATCATCCTAAACGGTGTAGTACCCGTAGGTGTCTTGTAGGCTGTACGGAAGGCCCACAATGCGTCATCCAGTTTCTCCGACCAATCCTTACGGTTTTTACCAACCGTTTTCTCCAAAATCCGCTTAATTCCGCGATTCGTGATCTCAACCTCCCCACTCGTCTGGGGTGATATGGTGTAGCTAGTCTATGTGTAACCCCATACCGCTGCAACGCCTTCTCCATTTGCGTGTTGCACAAGTGGGTGCCACGATCGCTAATCAGTGCCTTTGGCACTCCAAACCTCGCGAAAAGTTTCCTCAAAAACCTCACAACAACTCTAGCATCATTAGTGGGGAGGGCTTGTGCTTCGACCCACTTCGAAACATAATCAACCGCAACGAGAAGGTATTTGTTCCCGCGAGATGGCGGAAACGGACCCATAAAGTCGATACCCCAAATATCGAAAATCTCGCAAACCTAAATCTTAGATTGGGGCATCTCATCTCTCCGTGACAAATTACCTGCACACTGACAATTGTCACATTTGCTGATCATCTCAAACGCATCCCTGAAAATAGTCGGCCAGTAAAATCCCGACTCAAACACCTTCTTCGCGGTGAAGAGGGCTGCGTAGTGTCCACCAGTCGGACCCTCATGACAATGTTTAAAATCTGGCATGCCTCACACCCATGCACGCATCTCCGAATCACCGAATCAGCACCGATCCTATAAAGATAAGGATCCTCCCAAAAGTAATGTTTCAAGTCAGAAAAGAATTTCTTCTTCTGCTGAAACCCGTACCCTTTCTTCATGATCCAACTCGACAAGTAGTTCGCAAAATCTGCAAACCAAGGACTCTCATCATCATCTCTCACGCGTACATAATCGAGTAACTCATGGGGGAAATAGTCATTTATGGGCATCCCCTCAAGTTTCTCATCATCCGCGTTCTCCAAACGCGAGAGGTGATCGGCCGCCACATTCTCGGCTCCCTTTTTCTCACGGATCTCAATATCAAATTCCTGCAAAAGTAGGATCCATCGAATGAGTCTCGGCTTAACATCCTGTTTGCTAAACAAATACTTAATAGCCGAATGATCCGTATACACAATAGTCTTGGACAGGACAAGATATGATCGAAATTTGTCAAAGGAAAACACAACGGCAAGCAACTCTTTCTCGGTAGTAGTGTAATTCTCATGTGCATCATTAAGAGTTCGACTCGCATAGTAAATCGGATGGAAGTGTTTGTCCCTCCTCTGTCCCAAGACTGCCCTCACTGCGAAATCACTCGCATCACACATCAACTCAAATGGTTGCGACCAATCGGGTGCAACCATAATCGGGGCGTTCACCAACTTGTCTTTGATCAAGTTGAACGTTGTCAAACACTCATCGGAAAACACAAATGGGGCATCCTTCTCTAGAAGTTGTGTCATCGGCCTAGTGATTTTTTAAAAATCGCGTATGAATCGCCGGTAAAATCCCACGTGGCCTAAGAAACTCCTAATCGCTCTAACAGAAGTGGGAGGCGGAAGTATAGAAATATTATCAACTTTGGCTCGATCAACCTCAAGCCCTGCATGTGAAATCTTGTCCCGAGCACAATACCCTCGCGAACCATGAAATGACATTTCTCCCAATTAAGCACGAGGTTCGTCTCCTCACATCGAGCTAACATCCGCGATAAGCTCGTCAAACACTGATCAAAGGAACTCCCAAAAACAGAAAAATCGTCCATGAAAACCTCCATGGAGTCCTCGATCATATCATGAAAAATCGCGACCATACAACGCTGAAATGTCGCTGGAGCATTACATAATCCAAACGGCATGCGTCGGTACGCGAATGTGCCATAAGGACATATAAATGTGGTTTTCTCCTGATCCTCCGGTGCGATAGGAATCTGGAAATAACCTGAAAAGCCGTCAAGGAAACAATAATAATTGTGACCGGCTAAACGCTCCAACATCTGATCAATGAACGGAAGGGGAAAATGATCTTTCCTCGTAGCATCGTTGAGTTTGCGATAATCTAGGAAAACTCTCCACCCCGTAACCGTACGCGTAGGAATCATCTCATTCCTCTCATTCACTACCACTGTCATGCCCCCTTTCTTGGGCACAACCTGAACCGGACTTACCCAAGGTGAATCAGAGATAGGATAAATCAATCCAGCATCCAAAAGCTTAAGAACCTCTTTCTTCACCACATCCTGCATGTTTGGGTTCAGTCTTCTCTGTCTCTGCACAACAGGCTTAAATTCATCCTCCATCAAAATCTTATGCGTGCAGAAAGAAGGGCTAATCCCCTTAATATCCATAATCTTCCACGCAATAGCCTGTTTGTGCTCTCGTAAAACATCCAACAATCTCTGTTTCTCATCACTCGTCAAATCCGAAGCAATGAATACAGGAAGTCGCGAATCCGTCTCTAAAAATGCATACTCCAAATGAGATGGCAACTCCTTAAGCTCTAAAGTGGGCGGATCCTCGATAGATGGTCTAGACTTGGCCTGTATACTCTCAATCACCTCAAACACCTCGGGGCTCAAATCTGTAGTGCTGGTCAATGCACATGACTCCTCAACTGCAGCAGCAACGTACATACTCAACTGTGAGTCAATGCCACCCCAAAGTTGCGTGTCTGAGACACCTGAATCACAAATATCCTCAAAATGATCACTCACATATGGAGTGATGGTGTCAACAAAGTAGAGTGTATCATCCTGACTCTGAGGGCGTCTCATCGAATCACGAATATCAAAAGTCACCGTCTCGTCCTCGACGCGTAAAGTGAGCGTACCGCTGAAAACATCAGCCAAAGCGCGTGCGGTAGCTAGAAATGGGCGACCTAAGATAAGAGGCACATGCTCGTCCTCATCCATGTCGAGGATCACAAAATCGACCGGAAACACAAATTTATCCACTTTCACCAACATATTCTCCATAATGCCCCTCGGATATTTGACCAAACGGTCAGCAAGCTGAATGCTCATGCGCGTGGGTGTCGGCTCACCTAGGTCTAGTCTCGCAAAAGCAGAATATGGCATTAAGTTTATACTAGCACCTAGATCAGCAAAAGCATTGCTGACGGACAAGCTACTAATCAAACACGGAATTGTAAAACTCCCAGGATCCTTCATCTTCTGTGGTAGCTTGTTCTGGAGAACTGCTGAACACTCCTCGTTCAGTGTAACGGTCGACAACTCCTCAAGTTTCTTTTTGTTACTCAACAAGTCCTTAAGAAACCTGGTATACTTAGGCATTTGTGCTAATGCCTCAACAAACGGAAGATTTATGTGAAGCTGTTTAAACAGAGCAAGAAATTTGTTGTAATTCTCCTCAGCTCTATCCTGTCTCAAACGCGCAGGATATGGAACAGGAGGTGTATAGACTCTCGCGGGCTCCTTGGGGCGTGCTGTACTTGCTGGGCGTAGCCTAGTAGGGTGCAACTGCCCAGGAACCTCAGTCTCAATGACCTCATCACTCTCAGCTACAACCGGCTCAGCAGTGACTGGCGGTATTGGATCCTGAGTGGTCTTGCCACTCCGAGTGGTAATCGCCTTTGCTGTTTGGCGCGGATTTGTCTCGGTATTACCCGGCAAACCTCCCTGCTGGCGCTCTGACATAGATTTGGCAAGCTGGCCCATCTGTCTCTCAAGATTCTGCATATGAGTGCCCATGTTACTCATCTCCTGCTTATTTCTCGAAAAACGCAACTCATTCTGCTGAGCAACCTTCTGAGTGTCAAGGGCTGCTTTCTGATTCTGCTGAAGCAACTGAGAAACCATGTCGGTCAGGTTCTTCATACCTGAATCCTCTGTCTGAACCGGGATCTGTCTGTTGCCCCCTGGGTTGTAAATACCCTGCTATCTCTGGGGTGGTCGTGGCTGGAACCCCGGTGGGTTCGAACTGCTCGGCTCCTGCCTCCACCCCGAATTTTGGTTTGGTCTCCAAGCCTGATTGTAGTTATACTGGTTGGGCGGTGGGTGGGCCTGGCTAGCCATGTAATCGACCTGCTCTGGTAACTCGGTGCTACCAACAATGGGACAACTCGTGATATCATGAGGACCAGCACATAACTGACAGAATTTCACATGCTGATGTGTCTCATGTGGCTGGCTCATCTGCTTCTGACTCGTCTGCATCCCTTTCATCATTTGCGATAGCGCCTCGACCTGCGCTGAGAGAGCTGTAACGGGATCTACCTGATGAACCCCTCTAGTCTGGGGCTGTCTACTCGTACGCGTGGTAGACCACTGGTAGCCGTTCAACGCAAGCTCCTCAAGTAAATCACGCGCCTCCTCTGGCGTTTTGCTGCTCAGAGATCCACCGGTGGAACTGTCAACAGTCGGGCGCGTGAGGGCGTTCAGACCGCCATAGAAAATCTGCACCTGCTGATACAACTCGATGCCATGGGATGGGCATTTCCTCAACAACTCCTTAAACCTCTCCCATGCCTCATACAAACTCTCGGTGTCCTCCTGCACGAACGAATAAATCTTGTTTCGGAACATAGCGGCTTTCGATGGAGGAAAGTACTTGGAAACGAATTTCTGAGTCAAAGAATCCCAAGTAGTAATAGAACCCAGGCGGAAGGGACTGAAGCCACGCCTTCGCTGCGCCGTGAAGTGAAAATGGGAAAAGTCTCAACTTAACGGCATCCGATGTGACTCCATTGAGTTTGAACGTGTCGCAAACCTCAAGGAAATTTGAAATATGAGCCATCAGGTCATCGTTCGGAAATCCATCGAACTGAAAAGAATTTAAGATCATGGAAATGGTCTGAGGCTGGATCTGGAAGTTGTTAGCTTCCACGGATGGTCGTATGACACTGGGCTGCGCCCCCGCGATGTCGGGACGAGCGTAGTCGGCGAGCGTGCGTCTCGGCGGAAGTGCCATCGGAACTGGAACAACTAATGCCTCCAAACGTCGAAGTCTATGAAAAACCCTCTCAGGCTCGGACAACAGTGAAAAGGGACTCCGACGACGACGAATGCACATAAACAGACGAAAAACGGAAATGAAAACAGAAATAGAACATAGAGAAACTAGACTAAGCTAATAAACTAACTAACACGTAGGTAAACACAGAAATAAGCAAACATACTAGAAACATGCAAATAAACAAGTAACGAAAGCAAGTAAATGGCTAAACTACTAGCTCCGAACTTTCTCGAAATCTGCGCGTCCCCGGCTACGGCGCCAAAAACTTGATGCGCGAGATGCGGTCTATAAAAAACAAGTCAAGTTTTGAAAAGGTAAATCCCAAGTGACTACACGCTCTGAGCAAGTATACTCATCGTATGTAGCATAGTAAAGGTAAATACCGGATATCAATCCAAGGACGCGTAAAGCAGGCTCTCGATATAAGGACTTCGCTAATATTCAGTCTGACAAGGTTTTGATTTGAATCTAATGATGAAAACAAACAGATAACTGGTAGAAACAACTAAGTAAGCAAACACAACACACGAAATGAAATAACAATATAAGAAAAATGCCACCCGGATAAGAATCCTTTGAGCCTGAATGTCACCTCAAGTCTGACTAATCAATGTGATAACTACCCCCAATGATGATAACCAAGGCAAATAAGACTATAGACACATCTTAAATACTAAGGCAATCCCAAATAAACGTCTAGGTAGTAAACTAGATGAAACCGCCTAATTGCCTAGTCACTTCGGTCAAAGCTAACCAAACACACACGAAAGGAACTACACTAGAAAGGTCTCTCTAAGCGGGTTCTAAACGTGACTAATTCTGATTTGAAACCCCAAGAACTTAGGCAATGCTAAACACGAATTGAAAAGTCAAAACCTTACGGTCATAAGTGTTCTAACTAGTCAAACAATGCCTAACAACCACCTAATGTGCTAAATGAATCGGTCAACTCAAATTAAACACAAATATAAAGAAAATCAGCCCCAAATCATACTCATATAATCATGTAGATGGTCATCGGATCATGCATTAAGCTAAAACTCAAAAAAAGTCAAAGTTTAACAATGAGAAATCAAATAACTAGTTGAAGTTCTTCATTCTATATCAAATTTCCCACATCATATGAATCTAACATAGGCTAATCAAGCATATATGATCATTCAAGAGGTCTAAATCAGAATCAATAGGCTATTTCATCATATCACATTGAAAAGTTAAACAATAAAGTCAAATCATGCTCAAATTTATCAAATCCAAGTGACAATATGAGATCTAGCCACTAAACATCATCAAAACAACTAAAAATCCAACCTTTAACATGTTTATAAACTGAGATTTACAAAGAAAAGGAAGGAGAAACAAGCCTCAAAGAGAAAATGGAAACCGAAGAGGTGTAGATCGTCAAATCTTTAATCCAAAAGCTCTAATCTTGACCCTCCTAGCTTCCTTGATGATTCCAGATCTTTAGTGGTGATTTTCTATGGTTTATGAAGTGTTCCAATGAAAAAACGGCGCCTCCAAAGCTTAAATAGCGAAAAAATGAGGTCTGATGCAATTTGGTCGCGCACATGTTGCTGGGCCGAGAAACTGGGCCTGGCAGAGAAGATTATAAAAGACTGTTAAGCCAGAATCAAAACATCAGGGACAGTTGGCCTGGTGGTAACATCTCGCCCAGGAGACCCAGAGGTCAGGGTTTCGAATCTTGCCTCCAGCAGGATTTTTTTCTTTTTTTCGCAGCTGGGCTGTTGAACCTTCATGGGCTGGACTGGGCTTCTATTTCTCGCTGACTGGGCTGTTGAACTGGGCTGGGACGCTGGCCTGCTGCACTTGTTATTATTATTGTTTTTTTGTTTCTTTTCTTTAATCCATAACTTTTGTATCCGGACTCCGTTTTCGCTCTCGTTTTTTGCTATTTTCTTCTAAAATCACCACGCACCAACCAACCACCTAAAATTCAACTAATAAACACACTAATAAATATCACATTCTAATAATCTCAATTAAAAACACAATTTAAATGTGAAAATTATGTATTTCTCAAATATTAATCAAAAACCAAATCAAAAATCAATAATTCAAATATTAAATAATTAAGCACCAATTTTGATAATTTTAATTTAAAAGCTTATTTAAATGCGGGGTTTTTATTTATTTATTTATGTACATGATGCTACGCATCAGCTACGCGGTGTTCCAACCATTTTCGCCTTAGCGTTATACACTACTAATACCCTTAACCTTCATTTTTATTCAAACTTATTTTCTGCCATCACTAATGCCAAAGGTGTGTGTTTCGTGAAGATCGTTCGTTTTTCCCGCTTGGACAATCAAGTCCTGACAATCTATGGTGATAAACCATTCCATGGGCTTTCGCTCATGTCCGGCGTTAAAGTCCAAAAGTACTTGAATAAGGAGTACATGGCCTATCTAGTCAGCATTGTGGACATTCGTAATCGGGAATAGGGAGTCCAAGACATCCTATTCGTTTGGGACTTCCTTGAAGTGTTTCCCGAAGACATATTGGGTCTTCCTCCCGTTCGCCAAGACGACTTCCGCATTAACTTACCCGGTAAGACTCCTGTTGGCAAGTCACCCTATTGCCTTACACTACCTTGTGTCATCCACTTACCTCCAACTCTCAGGGGTTGTTTTCTTTCACAAGCACGACCTTCCTTTGGACTCTTATCGCATCCGTGGTGACGATATCCCGTATCTGTGCTACTTGTATAGTATGGACACTTCACGATCATGTTCAATACTTCCTTTTAAATCCATGGTCGTGCCTAGCCATGAGTTCCTTCTGGTTAACCAAGAACTTTTGTGAAACTCATGGACCCTGTTACAGCCCTTACCTGGATAAATTCGTTATCGCCTTCATTGGCGATGTTCGAATCTACTCGAACCCTAATTACAAAATTTTCACAAAATTTTGACCCAAACAACAACCTTTGGAGAGAAAAAAAACTCGCATTAATAAACACTCGAAGCGTGGACTCAATTCGTTGTTTCTAATGTTGATCTATAGATTCCAACTCGTGTTGTCGATACACGACGTGTGGACTCAAAATTGTAACTCACATCATTCAATAATCGAGTTGTGAGTTCGATTTGTGATTTTCGACTCACAGATGGTGAATCCGTTTGTGATTTTTTTTCTTTTAACTCTTGGCTTGCGGTTTTCAACTCTCGACTCGTGAATTCAACCCTCGATTTACGGTTTTCAACTCTCAGTTTGGAGATTTCTATATTGATGTGTATATTTCAACATTTCGGTTTGGAATTCAATTCGTGCATTCCCAAGATTTAAACTCGCACTTGGTAGCTGCTAACGTTCAATTGATATTCAACTCGCATAATTCAATTTCATGCCATTCGATTTACCATTTGTAAAACATTCGCTTATCACGTTTGGCCCTTGTGCTATCATTACCCCATGTTTTCATCGTCAAATATTTTCACTATCACATGTTTTCATGTTTTCGTAATCTCAAGCTTTCATTATCACATGTTTTCATATGTTATCATTATCACATGTTTTGCACTATTATAGGCCATCATTGTCACATGCTTGCATTATCACGTGACTACCTTATTACATGTTTTCAATATTGCATGTTTTCATTATCGCATGTTTTCATTATCACGTGTTCACACTATCACATGTTTTACCACTCTTGCTAACCAAGACTCATACGAGCTATAATCGTCAGTTATATGTAATACTAGTTAAGCATGCAATTGGGTTTGGATCATAGCCGTGAGGTCTTGTCGTATTAGCAAGAATTTTGTTTTTGTTTCTTTCTCGGATTTTGTCTAGACCTCGCGCCTCAAGAAAGGTGGAATGGGTGTGAGTCGCGACACATCTAGCTCAACAGAATCGGACGCGTTCCCTTGTTAAAATCCGACATTGTTTTATCATTTACATTGATTTCAATTTAAGTTATCAATTTCAACTGAATGCAATCACTTACATTGATACCAATTATTCAAGTTATCAATTTTAAAAGGATACATGTTAACCCCCTCAACCCCATATTCTATTCTCTGTCTCTCCTCGTTTGGATATCCTAAAGTATTGAGATCATGGATTTCACGTTACAGACCAACATATTTCGATAAATCATCCAAACTCGTCTTCGAATCGAACTATGACCCTTGATTCCCAGTTTGTTACTCATCAACTTTGTTATGTCAGCTATCAAATGTTATACAATCTACATCTGGCTTTTGTGGGCAACTAGCACGCTTTTGGAAAAATAAGGATGTGGTGGGTTAGCTGCGTTACACCCTATATATAAGCATTATTGGTGCTTTAAAAGTGGGCTAGGTGTCAGACCGAGAGTAGGCCCAGGTTGTGGTGTCAAAGTGTGTGTCACGAATTTATATCACTATTTGGAGGGGAACCTTTTACAATTGATTTGGTAACCATAAGAGTACCTTTCGGTATAACCTTTTCCTATCCTCCTTTCATTTTTCTCTAGTCTCTACTAACTGATTTCGGGACGAAATTCCCTAAAGTAGGGGGAGACTGTAACATCCGCTTGTTTTAGAACCGGGAACCAAACCCGTTTCAATAATTTGGATAAATATATATATATATATATATATATATATATATATATATATATAATTGTATGAAAGTTTTGGGTTGAAGTTGTAAATATTGAAAGTTTGAGCCATTTATGTAATTTCGATAAACTTCTAAATAGTTTTATAATTTCGGATGTCAAAATTTATTTTACGCCCGTAATTAATTCGTAAATAAAGCTATGCGAAAGAACAGATATAAAAAACATAAATTATGGGACTTTAATTGTGCATTTAATGAGGTGTATTAAGCTAAAAAAAAAAGAAAAAAACGAATTGAAGACCCCTAGATTCGAACTAGGGACCTCTAGCACACATACCATACGCCTAACCATTAGGCCAAATCTGAATTTGTTAATCAATTCAGACTCGAGATTTAATATACTGAAACAAGCGCATGCTCTCCTCCATTTTCTTTCCCTTCCTCCACGCACCTGTATTTTTTTTTCTCCCTATCTTTCTTTCTTCTTTAACTTTGACCATAATCACCTTTGACCACCATTTCTCGACCATTTATCACAATTAAAACCATATTATGACATTGGTTTCATGTCCCAAATCAAGAGGCGAGTTTAATGATACCTTAATCACCAAAAACCGCTCCTAATTAAAGATTTTTACTCAAAACCTCCATTTTCTTAAAACCTCCATTAAAACGATTTTAAAGCTCTCAATTGACCCAGCTCCGACCCCTACCACTATAAATTGAGACCATGAATCGGTTGTAGACCCTCCCACGCATCAAAACCCTTTCTCAATTTCGAGTTTTATAAAGGCAATCAAAAACCCCCAAATTCTATGGCTCCAAACTTGTTCGTGCAATTCTGGGTTCAATTCTCCGTCAAATTCAGCAAGTAGTCCATTTCACATAGTTTTTCATCATCTACAAAACCCCTCTGTTAATTTTAGGTTTTTCCCAAATTATTTCATAGTTAAATTTTAGGGTTCTTCATGATTTGGGAATTTTCGTGAAAACATAAATTGTAACCTACTTAGTTTAATTTAAGCATCTTAATATCATTTATTTCTAATTAACGATTGTTGCCATTCGAATATATTTCTAATCATTTTGTCTATTTTAGTACTTGTTATTATCCTCTAAATATTTACATATATTTTAAAAAGATTATATGTAAATATCACTTAAGTGCTAAAAACTATATATAAATCATAACAAAATTTATGATGGTTCCTTAATCATTAGATCCTATTATAAAATTTCTTTTATAATTAGTGTACATTACATCAATTGATGATAGTTATAACATTTTAGCCTAAATACATTCCAACTTCATATATTGTTTTTACGAGTCATTCATCCTCATACTACTAATCTAGTCACAAACACCTTATACAAAACTTTAAAATTTTGCTTAGACGATTGTAATAGTATTATTATATTTATTATTATTATTATTATTATTATTATTATTATTATTATTATTATTATTATTATTATTATTATTATTATTATTATTATTAAGGTTGTAACATAATTCAAACTTATTATATTTATACCTTGAGTTATTTAAATAATTAAAGAATATTAAAACACATCTCATTTATGCCATAGAAATTTACTAAACATTTATATTACACTATATAACTTTTGTCAAATAAATAACATTGCATTTAAAACAAAACCCCAAATGCCCACGAACCCCTAGTCTCCTAGCTTCGTTATTCAACTAGGTCCCCTTGTTTTCCTTTAGGTTGGCCTTTGGGACTGCTACTATCATTCTCACATTCTTTCGTGAAAACTCTTCAACCTATCAGGTAAGTAATCCTTGCCCCTTTTTCGTGGTATACATTTTGGGGTGCGACATGTATCCTATCTCAACTATTGATTTTTCATGGTTATTATATAATGCGATTGTAGACCATATGTGTGAATGTGTGTAGGATTTCATTCTAGCATAACTTGTCAATGTGTTGGGATTTCATGTTTTTCATAGTGTTTCATGTATTTCATGTCGCATAAACATTAACGTAAGGCCTGGGGAATCAAAGATAGATCTATTGGCTGACAACCCACTCAACTTGACCGGTTCTGGCGTTGGGTGTTTGAGACCTATTTCATACAGTCTAACCTTCGGGTTAGGGAATCCTTGTCATTAAGGGTTGTTTATGCATTATTTCATGTTGTCATTTTATCTAGTTTGTTAATCTTTCATTCCATTCTATCATAGGGTACAATTCGCATGTTTTCATCTTATATACCATATTACATATTAAACATGTGATACTCACCAACTTTGTAGTTGACCTTAACGAAATGTTAATGCTTGATCCAAGTTGTTCCACATAGGGTTTTGGACCTAGTTAATATCTCAGCAAGACATAGTTGAATCATTTATGTCATGTATGAATTTCAAGTTTATGTAATGACTTTTGATTATCAATAAAATTTGTGCTATTTAAATATTGAATTCTTAATATAGCTGTCATGAGCTTTTGGGCAATCTAATCATGCCCTGACGTTTCCGCCGTCGGTTGGGGTGTGAGAATCCTGCATCTTTATGTTCAATTCTAAAGTATACTGAATTAAATCAAATTAATCTTAATTTTATTTGTTTGATTTACAGTGATTATGCCTACAATTACTTGAGTAGCACAATTCCACCAGAATGGGCCATAACACAATTGCAAGACATGTAAGATTTATTTCTTCTGTTTACTTTTACTTTTTTTTTTTCAGAATCTTTTCTGTATGAGTAACTTTGTAAACTTAAAGATCTGGCCTAATAATGCATTGACCATAATGCAGTTCTAATCTTGGCAATCGAATAACTGGGAAAATTCCTCCTAAACTAGGGAATATTACCACTCTCACAAAGCTGTAAGTCATCTTGATTTTTTTTTTTGTTTATTTAGTTAGTGAAACTCTTTAAACAAGGTTGGTCATAAACAATGATCTAAGTAAACTTTATAATCAGGGATCTTGAAGCAAACTATCTTTCAGGAACTGTTCCTTCTCAACTTGGGAGATTTTTATAATTTGAAATCTTTGTAAGATTTATTAATCTGTTGATGACATGTTTTCTCCATTAGGTACTTTTCTGTCTGAATTCCTAACTAAGTTTCTTTATATCACTACATTAAATTTCAGGATATTGTCCTCGAACCAGTTGACGGGGACATTGCCAACATCTCTCGGTGAACTAAGTTTTGGAATGGTGGAGCAAATATTATGTGACTTCTACATTTATCCTAATGTTGAAACTCATATATCTTTCTTTTGCAATACAGTAGGATAAATGATAGCAACTTCAGTGGGTCCATACCTAATTTTATACAGAATTGGAGACAACTTACTCAACCGTAAGATTATTTTCCATATATATCATTTAGTTTATAATAACCACTTAGATACAAAATACACCAGGCATTTAGTAAGTTGAACTTGTGAGCTTCTGTACTTCTGTTCATCCTCATAATTATCAATATCTACATAGATCTGAGATGAGGTTGTCTTTCCAAGGGGTGTTGGGGGGGGGGGGGGGGGCATCTTATGTTTTGCGTCTGCTGCTGCTGTGTGAAGGTTGCAAATTTTATTCTGCTGTCATTTTTCTTTCTTACTTTGCAGGTGATGATCCAATACCGACTCCTTCATATGCTAAGGTACATAATTGTAGATAGTAAATGGAAGTTGCAATTTTGACCTGCTTCTATATAGTTTTTTATTTATGAACATATAAATACAATAGTTGTAATATTAAAGAAAATATGAAAAGGATTTGGTTATAAGATTTTGACCCACTTAAGAAGAGGTCGACTAGCTGTGAAAAATGTTTGTGTGTGTTTAGGGGCTGAAGGAGAATGTGCTTGGATCTTCTCCATCCTCTAGGAAGCAGTTGAGTCCACATCAAGGGTGATGTAGTATAACTGGTTTACCCTTTTCAGCATGTATATATACTATTATGCATGTATACATGTACCAGTTTCTTTTATCACCATATGCTTGTATACATGTACCAATTCCATTACTTTCTTATTAGTTGGTTATTTTTTTCTCACCAATTTTAGATCATTTCGTTTTCTGTTTAGTATCGGCCTTGCATGTTTGCTTACTAGAACGGGCTGATTTGAGTGCTTATTTTCGATTTGTTGTTTTGATATGCAGAAATTTAGAAATTATTTTATTGTTAATTCTTAATGTTTAGTTAACATGCATATTAATGTTATCTTATGTCATTTTTTTTACATCAGTTAGTTTCGGTGGCGTTGATGCTCTATTTTGCCTACTAAAGATCATAAGCATTCTGTAGTGGATGAACTAATTCACAAGGTAAACCATGTGTTCATTAGTTTTCTTATTCTCCACTTGTAGAACAAATTACTGGTCAATATGTTTGAATTCGGGTTGATTACATTTACAAATTGAATTGTTACTGACCAGATTTGTGTGTTCCATTTCTAATCAGTTTTGTATTTAGAGCATTAATATTGTCGTCGTACAGGTGACATATAGTATACTTGTTCATACTTTTGTGAGGTGGAAACTTTTCAACTTGGGATGTAAATAACGATTGTTTGAGACTTATTCAAATTTTGTTAACATTTAGTATACATGTAACTCAGTGTTAAACTATAAACATGGTTTTGTAACTCGGATTTGAAACTTGCTGTCAATAAGAAAGTCAAAGAAATGGACCGGTCAAAGATGCGTCATCTCCAAATTTCTTAGTATATGATGGATCATCGCAGCAAGTATATTTTTAGATGTACAAGAGCTTTGCCAGGGTGATCATGAAGGACATCAAAGAGTGGACATGTTATTGGGTTAACAT
>JBCNJP010007823.1:0-47847 GCA_039602395.1 Deinandra increscens subsp. villosa
TATATATATACGTACTAAGCTTTTACTTACACAGCAGAGCGAGTATCCCAGGTTGGCACGTGATTATTTTTGGTTTTGGGAATTTGTTTGTTCGTTTGTAACTAAGGTTTTCAAGTTGCAGTTTCCAAATCGTTTTTCAAAATGATTCCAGTTCTCTGCAACTTATGGCTCTGATACCAATCTGTCACACCCCCAAATTAACAACTAACGGAGTTTATACCGTTAAGGGGTGCGACCAGACCAGGACCACAACCATTAGTTACAAATACTAAACGAATCAGAGTAAAGTCCAAACATTAATAATAAAAACAGTTTAACAGTACGCAACGGAAAAACATTGTCTTTAGCACTAACCACGTGCTTTACAAAACCAGTGTTTTAAATTCTCGATTAAGTTTAACTAAAAATAAGGTGTCTTCGTGTGCCATGCCAACGCGCTCCGGATACTCCTTAGCGATCTGCAAAAGTTTAAACCACGCAAGTGTCAACCTAACGGTTGGTGAGTTCACAGTGGGCTTGTCATGCAGTGGCCCGGTTTCTTAAATCATCATTCGAGTAAACGAAATCTTATGTACAATTTATTTGTGAAAAGCAATGCTTGTGATAATCAAAATCATATTATTGTGGTTTAGTAAAAGTATTGTCCGTAACCTACGTTATCGGGTATGTACTAGTTTTGTATAGTTAAAGTGCTCAACCGATATCGCGGGTAGCTAATCCGTTGTTCCATGCACTAAGGAAGTTTGTACCAAAGCTGACTATTATTGTAGTGGCCGTGCCATCAGGTTTTGCGGACCTACGTCATCGCGGATTTGCCTCCCCCGTGTCCTCTCGGGATCACGGTCAGATAGGCTGATATTGTACCTCCGTGCACTCCCCGTGCCACGGGGCGGAGTTTGCCAAACTCCAGTAGATCTACCCAACATCCCCTCGCTTTACAATTAATGGTACAATTTAGTTGAGGACTTTTAAGTTTCAAGGCATCCTTAGAAATCATGTGATATCATGTGGTTTAGACTTTAACCTACACTAGTCATATTAAAACGGTTTACCGGATTCTCATGAATCTCAAAAGTGTTTTCAGTTTCGTTTCAGGAATAGTTGTTTAAGTAATTCACAAGTGCTTCCCATAAGGCACTTCAAGTTCATCAAGTGGGTGCCGAGCACTCCAAGTTTTCAAGTTCATCAGGGAGGTGCATAGCACTCTCGAGGTTGTCAGCATTGTTTTTCATTTAGTTATTCGGTGTGACCCAAACGGGTTCACGGTAATCGGGTTAGTGACACTCACCTTGGGTTGCACTGCTACACTTGCTAAGTAATCCAAGTATTGTTTGCTTATCGAAGACGGTTCGATCTCCTATCTTGATGGATGATGGTTCGGGGCTGAGATCTCGATGGCTCGGTGTGAATCTCGACTGACCAGATTTCCAGGAGAAAGATGGAGTGTGTGTGTGTGTTTTTGTGTAAAGGAGGCAAATGGTGAAACTAGGGTTTTATTAAGATATTATATATCAGAGGCTAGTTTCGCTGGCAGTTTCGCTGGCCAGGCGAAACTGGCTCTGGTAGTCAGAGGGTAGACTAGCCGAGCGACACTATAGTTTCGCCCGGTAGTTTCGCTGGAAACCCGAAAGTGACTAGTTTACATTTTAAGCAAGATAAGTACAGTTCATGGGTTGTCAAGCTATTCACAATACTAAATCATGTATTTAAATCACATTGCACATAATGACTATAAGTAAATGAACACATAACACATATGGGCGGGTTTGGTGATCAACCAAAGGTCGTGGACGTATTCGGCCTAGTTAAGCATTAGTTACTAAGTTAACACTTATAACGTAACTAACGGAATTGTCTAACGGAAGTAAACCTTGAAATTCTCGGATGTCACATTAGAGGTGAGAATATCGAGGCTAGGTGGAGAAAGATTGCTTAAATAGCTAATTTTTAGGGCAAAAACGCGTTTTTTCAGCGAACTGGTCGGTTCGCGACCCCGCGAAGGCTGCTTCGCGATACGCGGCGCCTACAAGGGTGTCATGTGCACTGTTTCGCTTCCATATTTTGCGTTCTGAGTCCAATTCGAGTGTCGTTTTCGCCCATCTTTCCCAAATTAAGTTTTGTATCATACTAAACACATTCAATACAATCAATTTGATATAAAATATATCCCATAACAATTAATGGTTGATAAAATATCACACAAAATGCATTATTGGTCGGTTTTGTCGTTCTTATCACTATTAAGCAAATCACCAACGTTTTGCGATCCGATCAAGTGTGTGATGACTCATAATATGTTTTGTGATTATAAGATTCATAACCATGATTAAATAGATATACGAAACTCAAAAATGTGATCTCCTTGTTAAAATCAAAACCGGGTGGGATTTATTGAACTTTCACCGTTTCCGTTCTAGACCTTGAATTAACACCAACTTTCACATGTATTGACTTGTGTGTGTAACTAGTATTAAACGTAAAGGTCATACATGATTAGATTGATCAAATCTCTGGTTAAACGTAATCAGCGACGTGTTCGCGTAAAATCCGAAATAGAGGCAAATCGTACACCAAATCAATCAATGAACATTATAATGGATCCAATAACATAAAATGAGATATAAAGCATCGTAGAAAAATAACTCTTATTAGATTATCGATCACGGGTTCGAATACAAGCAAACGGGTCGGTTCTGACAAATCGAAAAACATGAATGTTACACCTCACCAGTCTTTACTTTATTACCTTGGTACTAAAAATTCACGCATATGTTGAATCATACAGGCACATCAGTCAAGTACTTGGTATCATCAAGTCTCTTAGTATATTGTTGATCTCATATAAATGAGATAATGATATACTATAAGTAAAAAGGGATGTGGATTTTTAATCATAACTGGAGCGCTTGATATCATGGAATCGATGCGAATCGCATCGGTTACATACCTTACGTCATCAAGTCTCCTTAGTCTATTAGCTAAATTAAATATGAGGATGTAATAGACTATAAGTAAAATGAGCTAAATGATGCACCTGTATTCCCTGATTGTTTTGTACAAACAAAGGTGATTTTGCGTGGAACCAAGATCATTGGTTCTGTATCTTAGCTCGTCACACCAAATCAGAATCATTAGGTGCACATCCGAAACTTACACCACCATCAAATGTAACCTTATTATAAAAAAACTGTCATTTAGTACACATCCTTCCTTACCGAACTGCTTTGAGTTGTCATTGGTTCAATGGTGTCACACCCCAATCGACGGCGGAATACGTCGGGGCGCGATGATTGTCCAGATGCACACAACACTACTTAAATGTTGCGATATTCTTAATCAGCCCATTTCATAGAAGTCAAACATTACATAATGATTCGAATACAAAGCATTAAAGAATACATATTAATTTGTTTAATTTAGGTCTCACTGGATCCGCATGCGATCCTATGGTGTCATCAACAAGGCTAACATCATGAAACATCACAACCTGCAACATGTTTAAAATAAAGGTCAACTACAAATAGTTTGTGAGTAAACATAGGTATAGTGTACTACATAGATTAAACCATGCGAATCAATGAGTTACGTGTAATCGAGTAACGCAAACCAGTGAATGAGATAGAGCAAATAAGTTGCATGAGCCAACCCTGACCTCAAGGTTTTCAATCACAAGGCGGCCAATCCAAGGCAGGCCAAGTGGGCTTGTCAAGCTAATAGATCTATTACCGTAACCCTGACATTTTACAGTTAATGTCACGCGAGTATGAGTATGAGTCCAACAACAACATAACACAAATAAACAGACAAGTTCACATACCAGATCACAAATAACAACATAGAGTTCGCATGTAGTTTTCGAGTAAAGAATGTCGTGTAACGGTTTAGAATACGATACATGTTGCACCAAAAAACGTTTAAAATAAGGGAAGGGTCATGAATACTCACCTGATGCGGAGACCAGGGGCGGATCTATACTAGGCCCAGGGGGTCCCAGGCACCCCCTCAACTTCGTGCGTAAAGTAAAAATTATGTGAACGTTTTTTAAATTAATTCTTTTAACAAGGAGTTAATTAATAAATTGTTTGGTAAAACAAAACAAACTCATCAACTAGCCTGGTGGTAATATAGCTCGCTGGATTTTGAAGAGTCCCATGTTCGAATCCGGTGCTCTACATTTTCCCTCCTCACCTTTTTATTCATCAAACTTAATTTTGTGTGGGTAACGTAATTTTTTTCATACTTTGCATCTTTTTTCATACATTTTATTTTTATTAATCTAGTGAGGAGAGTATACGAGGGGGTCTCACTTTTTTTAAATTAATTTTAGTGAGGAGAGTAAATGAGAGGAAACGCATGTGGGTTTCGAACAAATGTGATGTGTAAATCTATAGACCATTTTTCCATTTTCATCGTTTAATTACTTTCATTCTAGATATCTTCTTTTTAAATACATTTATTCTAGACCCCTTTGATAGTGAATTATTACAATAAATAGAAATATAGATTTTTTTTATCGGCAAGCATTTTGTCATATATATTTTTTACGTGTTATTTTTTCTTCTCTTCATATTAGCCATTTTACTTTCTTTCTTGCTATTATCTTATGTGACCAACCCGATTCGGACCAAATTTCTCTATGTATGTTTTTATGAAACTGAAATATCTAAAGTTAGTGACTCCGTAAAAAAAATTTGTGGACCTCCTCAAAAACTTTTCTAGTTCCGCCCTTGGCGGAGACACAAATTAAAAGAACGACACCACAAAATGAGGAAAGGTAGACTCAATGATGATCTTGACGACTAGCGAGATAGAGGGAGAATAAATAAGTAATCAATTAAATAATTAAATAACTTAATTTCACGACACAACCGACTCGACGACTCGATGGTGATACGTATGTTATAAGTCCAATTCTAAACCAAGGGTAAAGTCAAAGGTCCTAATTTGACTATTTATATGAAAGTCAAACCAAGTCAAAGTAAGTCAATATGCACATAATCATAGCGATTATAAAATCGTGAAGTTAGGCTTAACATGCATATCCTAATTCTAATCAATATTAATCATGAAGCATAAAGACATATCTAATTCTAACATGGACCTAATCATTTAACATCATTAAAAAAGTACATAACATGAGTCTAGTTATTTCTAGGCATAAATGGCATAACCCTAAACATATATAATCATATGAGGCATGTATCTAAATATTTCATGACAATAGGGGGCTGATTTGATCATAATAAACATATATCTAACATTAAATATAGAGCATGACATAAATCTAGTCATTTAGAGCATTCAAATCCAACTATAATGTCCAAACACATGGATTTAACCCTAGATGACATGCAAATTGTAGATCTAGTCCTATTAGGTCATAAGAACACCAACTTGATGATCAAAACATGTAGATCTAGTCCAAAATACCAAGAATGAAGTATATCAAGTCATTTGGAAGCATAAAAATGAAATCTTGGTGAACAAATTCCTAGATCTAACCCTAGATGACATGCTTTTCATAGATCTAGACATTTGGTATCATAAAAATGCAAACTTGATGATCAAATCATATGGATATAGTCTCTAATAGCATGTATGTAGAAGATCAATACATTCTATAACATAAAAATGAAATCTTGGATGAACAAACCCTAGATCTACCCATAACATCAACCAAGAACATAGATCTAGGCCAAAATCAACATAAAGTTTCAATCTTTACATGAGAAATTACTAGATCTAGGAGATATCAGCATTTAGAACATGTAACTAAGCCAAAATCAACATAAAGGTCTAATCTTGATGAGAGGGGGTGAAGATGAGCACATACCGTTTAACCCAAAAGATGAAGAAAAAGGTTGAAGATGGAGGAATCAAGCTTTGATCTTCAAGTTTCAATCTTCAAAGGAGCAATTAGGGTTGGAAAATATGATTTACAGGGGTGGATGGTCGTTCTAGAGGTGATGGGGGCTGAAAATTAGGAGAAATGAGGCTAATGTTGCTTAAATACACAAATTTTTAGGGTTTGCTGGAATTGCTCTCCCAAGCGTATCGCCCGGGCACCTGGGTGTGCCAGGCGATACGCCTACAAGTCTCTCGAACTAGAATTTTGCTGATTCTTCGTTTTACGCGGCCGGTTCTTTGTTTTTCGAGGTTTTTGAGTCTCGTTTTCTCCCAAATCATCAAATTAACAGTCCCATCATGTTCATAACATTAAATCCACTTAAAATGGTGGAAAATACGTCATGTAACTTAAACATATGAAAAAGTTAGGTCAAATTAGGCAGTTTTAGTCGGTTTTGGCGTACGTATCGATTTTGGGCAATTCACCAACGATTCACGACTCGATCAAGTGTGTGATGACTCATGAAATCATAATTGATTATTAGACTCATAAAAATGTTGAATTTGATATACAATGACCAAATCCGAGATTGCCGGTAAACAACGAATCGTGTATCAAAATTGCATAAAAACCCGAAATTGCTTTATTTTCAATTTGAGACATCCAATTTGATTCTAATTGATTGTAATTAAGTATTCGGTTTCAAAAATCGATTATAAATCATTTAGATTCATTAACTGGGTTATAAATACCCGAAAATCTTTCAGGTTCTTAATAATTTGTAAATTGGTAATCGCGAAAGTTCAAAACGGGTCGGGTTTCTCAATCGGGTAATTTGCAAATGTTACAAATGGTTCCTAACCATATCTCATCAAGTCTCCCAGTCCTATGCGACACAGTGTCACCTATATCATCCTAGACTCTTGATCTCCATTATGCGATGTCACACAATGTCCGGGCGGTGGGCCCATGGCGTGACGTGTCATGGATCAAAGTCAAGGTTACATTGAACGACCTCTAAACAATTTTACAAATGGTTTGTCGTTTTATAAATACATGAGTTTTACATTGCAGCGGAAAAGTGTGATAGGACGTTCGTTTCTTAAAAGGTTTCATATTTATGAAAATAAAATTTGAAGTTACGTCATATATGCATTATTGATAGAGTACTAAAAGAGAGACTGGCCTAATACGATAATCCACATTAAAGGCATAAGGACAGGAGTTACGCCACGCATAGAGTTCCAGGGTGAATCGACGTCACTTATCATACGATGTAGAAGAAAGAAGTTATCAAATAAAATGAGTGGTTAGATGATGCCATGTCTCCCTTGCCACCATGTTGCTAGCTCTATCTTACCGATCCCGCTCATGGGTTATGCAAAAGATCAGATCGTCATTCGCGTGTCTTGAACTTTTATAGTCGATTACATTGCGTCAAAATTGGTCTTTGGTGACGCCAAAAAAACTTGGTCGTAGGTCTTTGGCCACGTTTTTTTCTCCAGCACAAGCGTGACCAAAGGTTTCGTCATCGTATGTATGATACGACCACGTTAAAATATTAGTGACTGAAGCCACCTAGAAGCGTGACTGAAGCCTACCCAAATTTATTGTTCTAATCAAGTATTTCTTCCTAATAAGTGTGGTTAAAGGGTCCCAACGGCCACATGTGTTTTTTTTAGTGTGGTCGTAATTATATAGCCACCGATATGGGTGTTTTAGCCACATCTATTAGAAAAAACGTGACTAAAGGGTTGTTGCAATCAAACATTTTATCCCAGTAAGTGTGGCTAAAGGATGGCAACGGCCACATTAAAATAAGTGGCAAAAAATTTGATAATAGTTGTCGTAGTACTGATTTGAACTAGAAAACAAAAAATTAAAACGTGACAACCTCAGGATCCCGGTTATCTAATTTCTAATCCGATTCAATTATTCAGTTCAACTCATTTCAACCTGTGATCTATTCACATGCATCATAAGATAGTCCTAGATTTAGTGCACCTGATCAGGAGCGGAGAACAATACACGTTTACAAACCCTAACTTGAATTGCAGAATATATTTAACCTAAAATTCAGAGATTACGTATGAGCTAAGTATAGTCCTAGAGCTATGCAGTTAATGTAGTCCAGGAGCGTGGGCACGTACGCAATAAAAAACGCAAGCTAAATATTCAGATAAATCAATATTGTCACTATGATTCGAAACTGAACAAAAACAACTGAAACAAAATAGTAATATGCTAACCGTTTACCGTCGATAGTCACGACGGAGTTTAGCCAGACATCACAATAACCGAATACATTATTAAAAGATGAAAAGAAAAAGATTATCTCTGGCTTTTTCCCAGCCGTCCAAAACTCTCCACGTGCGACCTGCCTCCGTCAAACAGCCTAGGGCTGTCGCCAATGTCAGACCCCTTAGATTCCTGAATCCTTTTGGTTTTAACCTATTTTTCTTTGGGTTATGTTAGGTACACCATGGTGTACCCAAGATTAGGTACACCACTAGTATAAATGGGTTATGTTAGGTATACCATGGTGTACTCAAGCTTATGTACACCATGGTGTACTCAAGCTTATGTACACCATTGTAAGAACTTTATAGGGTTGGTGGCAACTCAAACATAGCATCCTTTGGTTTTTGTGTTCATGTGTATATCTTTCACTTATGCTTGTATCTTGTACTTGAACAATTATCCTAATGTTTACCTTAATCATTCAAGTGTTTGATGTTTTGTATATCATGACTAAATGTCTTAGCTTGTGTTGATTATGGATATTGGAGATATTGCCTTTAGTACATTTCAATTGCAATGTGATTGTCAGTATCCAAGATTTAGGTCATTTCATGATAAGTTACTTGGTAAAATGCTAATAATTGATTGTGTCTTTGTAATAACAATCCTTGATGATTCAATAATGATAATTGACGTTTCCGGAGCGTACTTAGTGATTTCTGGACTTCCTTGGCGACCTCACCAAGATTCTTGGCGACCTCACCAAGAATCTTGGCGATTTGGTTGTTGTACTTGGCGACCTGGACATGCTAACTTGGCGACCTCGCCAACCCTTGGCGACCTCACCAAGGTTGGCGACCTCACCAAGCCTTGGCGAGGTCACCAACAAGCCTTGGCGACTTCATTTTAGTCTTGGCGACTTCGGTGTTATTCTTGGCGATCTCGTCTGTCTGATGTCATAAATTGCACTAACTTCAATAACATTCTCTTGATTTCAGCACAATCACGACCTGTGCTCTCTCTAGTATAAATAGCCACTCTAGAATAACCCTAATAAGACTCTTGGACGGCTGTTTGAAGATAGAGAGCACTTGTGTGTGAAAACCCTCAAGTTCTTGAGTTTCAGAGGCGAAATCTAAGGATTTCAACAAGCAAACACTATGATTTGATCATGGATTCATGATTTCCGCACTTGAATCTGTGTATTGGATGAGTAAAGGCTCAAATTTGGTCCTGACAAATGGTATCAGAGCGGGTACCGATCAGATTCATCTCACCGTGAATCTGGTCACTCGAATCTGTGATTTTGAGCTTGAATGAGGTGCTGATTGGAAAACCCACTTTGGAGATTTTTTTTCTATCTTTTTCTTATTTTTGGAGCTGATTGATGATTTCTGGATGAATCTGATGATATATTCTTGTTATTGGGTTCATTTGGGAGTGATTTCATGCTCCATATGTTCAAATCAGTGAAGAAATACGAGATCTGAGGCTGAAAAACGAAACTGTTAGAGTTTTCCCGTTTTTGGGGTTCATTTGGGAGTGATTTCATGCTCCATATGATTTGACCACTGAAGCCTGAGTACCTTGAAGAACTGGATCATGGTTAGCCAAAGGATTTGTTATCTCTCCCGTGGTTCACAAAGGGTGTTGGAGCTGTGGAACTATTCTGTTTTGAATAAATTTGCGCGGGAAGACCTCTGTAGATTATATTCCGAACTGAGCATTTGCTTAGATGATCATTATATGTATCTTGCTAGGAAGTACTCGAGATTCTTGCTGATGCTACTCGGACAACTCAGATAGTTTGTCAGTCTCACATGTTTGTATTGCCACCAAAGGGGGAATTTGTAAGACCTATATTAGGTTGGTGGCAACTCAAACATTACACCTTAGGAGTTGGTTTCATCCTTCACTTAGGTTTTGCTAATAACACTAAGTGATTTCATAATAACAACCCTTAGCGATCCCATAATGATTCCTAGAGTTTTGGGATTGTTCTTAGTGATTTCCAGATAGTCTTGGTGATTTGGACACTGGTCTTGGAGATCTGGTTTTGTTCTTGGAGATCTCGTTTGTTCTTGGAGATCTCGCTGATAAGCCTTGGAGATCTCGTTTGTTCTTGGAGATCTCGCTGCTAAGCCTTGGAGACCTCACCAACCTTGGCGACCTCACCAAGACTTGGTGATCTGGGCTTTGTTCTTGGCGACCTCACCAAGGCTTGGCGACCTCACCAAGAGTTCTTGGCGACTTGGGCAAGCCTCCTTGGCGACCTCGCCAACCTTTGGCGACCTCACCAAGGTTGGCGACCTCACCAAGCCTTGGCGAGGTCACCAACCAGCCTTGGCGACTTCATTTTAGTCTTGGCGACTTCAATGTTGTTCTTGGCGATCTCGTCTGTCTGATGTCATAAATTTCACTAACTTCAATAACATTCTCTTGATTTCAGCACAATCACGACCTGTGCTCTCTCTAGTATAAATAGCCACTCTAGAATAACCCTAAAAGACTCTTGGACGGCTGTTTGAAGATAGAGAGCACTTGTGTGTGAAAACCCTCAAGTTCTTGAGTTTCAGAGGCGAAATCTAAGGATTTCAACAAGCAAACACTATGATTTGATCATGGATTCATGATTTCCGCACTTGAATCTGTGTATTGGATGAGTAAAGGCTCAAATTTGGTCCTGACAAATGGTATCAGAGCGGGTACCGATCAGATTCATCTCACCGTGAATCTGGTCACTCGAATCTGTGATTTTGAGCTTGAATGAGGTGCTGATTGGAATAACCCACTTTGGAGACTTTTTCTATCTTTTTTCTATTTTTTGGAGCTGATTGATGATTTCTGGATGAATCTGATGATAGATTCTTGTTATTGGGTTCATTTAGATATGATTTCATGCTCCATATGTTCAAATCTGTGAAGAAATACGAGATCTGAGCAAGAAAAACGAAGCTGTTAGGTTTTTCCCGTTTTTGGGGTTTTGAAGAATTTTTGAGCTTTGATTCTGAGTTTTTGGTGTTTTAATCAGTGTTTTTGGATGAAATAAAGTACTATTCTTGATGGAAAACGCATTCCGGATCCATTGGGAGCATCGGTTTTGTCTGAAACGCAACGGTTTGGGCAGATCTGGAGAAACACACAGTAGTGTGTGTTTCACGGTGTTCTTGGTGTTCTTCATTTTTTATGAAGATTGCCTTGGCGATCTCACTGCTGTTGAAGGTGTTCTTGGCGACCTGAGATGGACTTGAAGATGTTCTTGGCGACCTCGTGTGTCCTTGAAGATTGTCTTGGCGACCTCGGGTGTGTTTGAACTTTTTCTTGGCGATTTGAGTTTGTTCTTGGCGACTTCGAGATTGTTCATGGCGATTTCGTTTTTGCCTTGGCGATCTGGATAGTAACCTTGGTGATCTGGGTTTGGCGACCTCAAATAAAGCTTGGCGACCTCGTATGACTTTGGCGATCTCGTCTAAGTTGACAACTGGGTTTTCATTCAAGTTGTTTTTAGAGATTTTTGGTCGTCTAGATGTGTAGGGGATCGACACACGAGTTCAACGAGCTAAAAATCATCGAATTTGGTCATGTAATAAGGGAGATATGCGCTTTTCACGCATTTCCGGCGAGGGTTTTAGTTTCTCCGACGTCTTTAGGGTTTTGGATGAAAGGTTGAAGACGAGGTGACGTGTTGATCGTTGATTGGGCAGAAGGGAATGTGGAGAATTCTCTGTCTCTCTCCTCTTGTCGGATTTCTTGGTCAACATGGGTGGCTGTCGATTTTCTATTGGCTGCTAATAAAAGTGTGGGCCCCTGCTGAAATAAAAGAGCCGTTAATGGCTTATTTATTTATTTTTGGCGAGCACCAAATTGGATGGAAACAAGAACGTGGGCCCCAAATAACCAAGATATTCGGTGGTGCCTTTTCTGTTGTCAACTTCCTATTGGCTGCTAGAAGAATCTCGTGGGTCCCATTGCATAAGAGAACCGTTGCATTTTTTTCTTTGTCACAATGCTATTGGTTGCATGCAAGGCGTGTGGGTCCCAGCCGAGAGATAGAGCCGTTGGCTCCTTGGTTGCTGTTGCGCTGTGATTGGGCACCTCCCCTTCACACGAATATCTCTCCACAGCCATCAGATCCTTTCATTCCTAGCCGCTGGATCAACTTTCTGCCCATATCTGATTGGTTGGATGGCCCTCACATGGATTGTGTGCTTTTTCAGCTCAATTCTGATTGGCCCAAGCTTTTGGACAAGGATTATGATTATTTTTGAGATTTAATTAATACTAATGGTATTTTCAGCACTATTCGTTAAATGCGGGGTTTTTCTCATCAAATTTTTACGAGAATAACGAGATAACGCCGAAACGAAATTTTGAAAATATTTTAGTGGTCATGGATTTATTTCGTTTATTGATCGGGTTTCTAGTTTTTGGTGACGTCAAGACCACGTTAGCTAACGACCACTGACGGACTGGTTTCGCTTCTCGGTTAAGTTTGTGACTTTTTCGTTATGTCTTACTTCAAGTTGTTTAGCTGATGCAGCGCTGATGTCATCTAACCGAATTAACTGGAATCTCAGTTAAATATTGGAATATTCCGTTAAATCTCTATCGGAAGGCCCGTTACTTGAATAAAATTTACGGTCTTCTCAGATTCATTCCAAATTGCACCGTTTTACTCAGAATTCTTCACGGAATATTTTTCCGAGCTCGATTTTCTTCGCCCAAAATTACGAAGACTCCGGTTATGAATAAATTTCTCGTTTACGCTCGGGATCTCAGTTTTTCACCGATTTGACAATATTTTCGCATCCAACCCAGTCACGCGGAACAAGTTCAGTATTTATGGATCATTCACAACTGTCAGCACCCGGCTTCCGGTTTTTCGCAAGATTGTCCGATTTCAGGATTTTTGTACCGTTTTCTCTTCGGAACTGAGCGGAACGGTTCCACTCTCTGCATCTGATTTTCCGCTTCCGCATCGGATGTTTTCAGAGGGATCTAGAGAAAAGGGGGAACTTCTATGGATTTGGATTATCGGGTCGATTATCAGAAGTTGGAGCATTTTCAGTGATTGATTGGTTTATCTGATTCGATTTGTTGCGATTTTGACTCCGATGTTCAGCATTCTTAGTATTGTACCCGACCGTGTGAACCGAGTGAACTGCAGCACTTGGATCTCAACTGGAGCAACAAGAACAGAAGAAGCTTATTCAAAGGGGGAACCTTTTCAACAGAAAGATTCCGGTTTATCAGTTATTCTTTGAAGATGCATGACAGAGCGGTTCTTCACCAGTATGACAGATTTGACAGCGTCAGTCAAGGGGGAATTGTTGGAACTTTTAATAAGTATGACTGACGCCATCAAATCTATTCTCGAATAATTCGGTTGAAGAATCCATTGTGATTTGATTCAGAGACGCGGGTTGTGATGCTCGAGGCTTGCAAGTTTGGACCGAAGACGTTTTCTGGAAAAGTCAACCGTTCGGGTCAACGGTCAACGCAAAAGTCAACGGAAGATCGGTTCGAGCGAGTCAAGCTTCATATTAATTAAATCATCTTTGATTTAATTAATAATAATTATGTCATTTGTTTATTTGTATTTGCTCATTTATTTTGTGTTTTACTAGTTAGTGGGCTAGTGAGCACATGGGCTCTCTATATATATAGGAAGGGATAGCTCCATTAGATAGTGATGAATAATAGATGAATAAGTTGAATAAGGATGTTCTAGAGAGATGTGAGCTATCATTCTAGAGAGAGAGAGTCACCATGGATTTCCAATGACGAGTTTTGTAATCATTCGGTTCGTTGTAATCATTCAGCAATAATCAATGAATCGTTTGATTTATTATTTTCTTGTCATGTTTTATCTTTGATTCTCTCTTCATCTTGTCTCCCTCTTCAATCTCACCTTCGTGTTCTTGCTCAAGATCGGGATTCTTGATGTGAAATCGGTCCTGACAACCATGCTATGGTCAAAGTGTAATAATAATTGTTATGGGTCAAATTCCAAGCACCCGGCTGAGAAGCTCAATCACACAGGAATCCGGGAATCCCAAGGATTCTCGACAGGTTATGCTATCCGTTATTTATTCGAATGTCTTTACTTACTAATTGCCACGTGATTAATTTCAATTGCAGATAAAACGAGGTCTAACCTTCCTAAGGAATCGGTCAATTAGGGCTGACGTGGCATTAACGAACGTGGACGGAATGGTGAACTTCCTCAAACGGCTAATGGACGTGGTCAAGAGGATCCCTGATTTTTCGGATAATTAGTTTATTTCTATTTGTAACTATAAATGGGACATGATCGAATTAGGAAACACATAACACGACACACAGCACTCTGAATACTGTAACACTTAGCAATTGATCATCGTCTTCAACATTGTAATCGGATTCTTGATTTATAAAAGCTTTAGGTAGCAGGCGCTTTGAGCCGGCTCCCGAGGTTTTTACTGGGATTCTCAGAGGCAACTCTCAGGATTCCGGGTTTCCCTCGTATATCATCGTGTCACTTGCACTACTTTTACTTTGCTTTTGAACCAGATTTCTTAGCACCTCACCCCACATTCTAAGTTTGGAATACGAGATTGCCTTGTGTAATTTTTGACCAAAACAGTTTGGCGCCCACCGTGGGGCAAAACGGTGCAAAACTTCATTTATTCTATCATATTCTACGTTTCCAATCGCTACAATGTCTTCCCAGATGAAGACTTCATCAGTATCCGCAGGATCTTCGGGCATAAGCAAGATCAACGCGACGTCCTCCTCTGAAAATCAACCGAGGAACACTGGAGTGTTCATACCGACAGTTACCACATCACTTCCTCCCATCCCAAGGAGAGATGCGGCGAAACAGAAAGGACCACAAATTCCGGTTTTCTCGGGATCTCAGGGTGAGCGTATTGATCCTGTTATTACTAACCATGATATTTTTGCTTTGATTCAACAGATGAAATCCCAAGCGGAGCAGCAGGAAAGAACCACTAAACAGGTGATAAAGGAGCTTGAAGAGCTTAAGAAATCTAGAAGCTCAGTCGATGAAGAAAGCCCTTTATATCCCAGGAATCTTGACTTTGGCATGTCGGGATCCCTGGCCAAAGATCGTCTCAAGTCAAGGACACCAGCTGCCGCTAATAAAGGCTCCTCGGCAACTTTCACAACGTGTCCTCCAATCGTCAATTATCAGAAGCAGACATCCGAGATCCCGGAAGGCTATTATCAGAATTCCTCGAAGTCGCGTGATTAAGATTTCTGGGAATCCCAACCAATAGGGTACCAGGAGTATTCTGCTTCTCAGCCCCGCCTTAAGGCTAAGGAACCCAAAGGATACCGCTATACTGATCCGTTCATCATTTCAGACGCCGGTCCCGCAAGACCTTCAGAAGTTCACCAAGGAGATTTCATTCCTATGCAGGATCCTGAAACAACCGAGTTTCCAGTATTCAGAAACTCACGACAAGAGCAAAGTCCCAGAACCAGGGACACATATGCAGGGAGAATTTCTAACCCTAGTTATAATATGCCTAACACAACTGTTATGCAGGATACAGGAATTCCGCCTCAATTTGTCAGGGAACTTCAGAAACTCAAGGAGATGATAGCTAGCGTCCCGGGAATCATCAAGCCTATTCCCGAAGTCCCTCTAGAGAGTCACAGGATATCGAGATTTACGAGGCCCATATGTGACGTGGAGATTCCGAAGCGTTTCCAGACCCCTAGCATGAAATTATACGATGGGACGACGGATCCCGAAGAGCATGTGGCTCACTACAGGGAGAGGATGGAAATCAACCCAATCCCCGCTAATATCAAGGAAGCCTGTCTTTGCAAAGGCTTTGGTTCAACTTTGACAGGACCAGCCATGAAATGGCTACTGAGTATTCCTCCCAATACCATAACCTCGTTTTCTCATTTAGGTAATTTATTTAATAATCAGTTTTCTTGCAGCAGAACTTTTGAGAAGCTCACAGGTGATCTTTACCGAGTGGTCCAAAAACTATCGGAGCCCCTCCGGGATTATATATCCAGATTTGGCCAAGAATCCCTTGAGATTCCAAATTTGGACATGGCGGCTGCCGTGGAAGCATTCAAAATGGGACTCTCTAAGGATTCCTGATTTTATGACGACTTGGTTATGACCCCATGCAGGAACCTGGATGAAGTAAGAAGTCGGGCTCTGAGGTTCATTCGCCTAGAGGATGACAAGATAATTCATCAAAGGGAAGAAGCTGCAAAGAATGATCGAAATTCCAGGAAGTCTGAATCTTCCGGGAAATATTATAACTCCAAACCATACTCTCGAGGAGATAATCAAAGGATCAATGTTGTAGATGAGGAAGAAGACAATGAAGAATATCCTAAAATTTCTGAATATTGTTTCTCTTGTGATATTGCTGGTCTAATGTGTGCTATGCAGGACTTAGGAGAAAAGGCTAGATGGCCCAAGAAAGGTGACAAACAGGGATCCTGGAAGGATAAATCTAAGTGGTGTGCCTTCCATGAGGATTTCGGGCATCTCACTGATGAATGCATTGCACTTAGGAAAGAGATTGGATATTTGTTGAGCAAGGGGCATCTCAAAGAACTTCTCGGCAGAAAGAAAATCCGAACTCAAGAACCTGAGAAGTCCCAACAGCGAGCAGCTTCCCCACCTCCGGATGCTCCAATTATTCATTTCATATCAGGAGGTTCGGACATATGTGGAACCTCTTACTCGTCTGCAAGGAAGCATGTTAAGCAGTCGAAGACTGAAAAGAATGAGGGGCCTACAAAGACTTCACGGCTAACTGGGGAAAGACTTATCTCATTTGATGAATCCGACAGAAGCGACATCCAGGATCCCCATCACGATAGTTTGGTTATTACTCTGCATATTGCTAACTGTGTTGTACGCAGGATTCTGGTAGATAACGGAAGCTCAGTAAATATCATTCATTTGGAAGCATTGAAGAAGATGAACGTACCAGAAGGCGACATAATCCCAAGATCTTCAGTCCTTGTTGGATTCAGTGGAGAAACCAAGAATACGATTGGGGATATTCGGCTTCCTGTTTACATCGAGGGGGTAAACTGTGTTCAAAAGTTTTGTGTTATTGACTCACTTTCTTGTTGCAATGTTATTTTAGGTAGGCCTTGGATTCATGAAATGAAAGCCGTACCATCAACCTACCACCAGTGCATCAAATTCCCGACATCCTGGGGAGTTGTTCGGATAGAGAGCGACCAACAGGAAGCCAAGAACTGTTACCTCACATCAATAAGAAAAGCAGCCAAGCTTGACTCGGCATAGCAATCAAAGAAACTAGCACTTCAACTCCAGGAAGAAAAAGAATTAGACGTGAAGGAAGTTCAGCTGGATCCTGAGAATCCTGAAGTGAAGGTGCTAGTAGGAACTGATATTCCCAGGGATACTGAGCAAGAATTGATCCAACTTCTCGCGAACAGGAAAACAACCTTTGCATGGAAGCACGAAGATATGACAGGTATTCCTACTAATGTTATAACTCATAGACTTGGTTTGGATCCTACTTTCAGGCCAATTCATCAGAAAAGAAGAAAATTTGCTCCGGAAACCAACATTATTATACAAGAGGAGGTTGACAAGCTTCTCAAGACAAAAATGATTCGGGAAGTCAAGTATCCTAAATGGCTAGCAAACGTGGTCGTGGTACAGAAGAAAAATGGGAAGTGGAGAGTTTGTGTGGATTACACTGATCTAAACAAAGCTTGTCCCAAGGATCCTTTCCCATTACCACACATCGATGCTATGGTGGATGCTACTGCAGGACACGAGATGCTCACCTTTATGGACGCCTCATCAGGATTCCAACAAATTCAGATGGAACCCTGTGATCAGGAGCACACCGCCTTCATGACCCCAACAGGTATCTATTGTTATACTGCAATGCCTTTTGGACTTCGAAATGCAGGTGCCACCTATCAGAGACTCGTAAACATGATGTTCAAAGACCAACTGGGAGACACTATGGAAGTCTATATCGATGACATGGTAGTAAAATCCAAGAAAACAGAAGATCACCCTAGGGATCTCCAAACGGCATTTGATATCCTGGATCATTACAACATGAAGCTGAATCCTTCTAAGTGTCACTTTGGGGTTAGAGCAGGAAAGTTCTTGGGTTATATGGTAACTGAAAGAGGAGTTGAAGCCAGTCCTGAGCAAATTAAAGCCATTCTAAATCTGAAATCTCCTACAACAATTAAGGATGTCCAGAACTTGACCGGAAGAATAGCAGCTTTGAACAGATTTATATCCAGATCCTCAGAAAAAAGTAAAGATTTTTATGAGATTCTGAGAAAAAATAAAAGGTTCGAGTGGAATGAAAAGCATGAAGAAGCTCTCAAGTCGTTAAAGGAATATCTCTCATCGGCTCCTCTATTGATGAAGCCCATAGATGGGGAGCCTCTAACCCTGTACTTAGCAGTCTCAGGAAGCTCAGTCAGTGCAGTCCTCGTCAAGGATCATGAAGGACAGCAACACCCTGTGTACTATGTAAGTAAAACACTACTTGATGCAGAATCCAGGTATTCCTATCTTGAGAAACTTATTTTAGCTTTAATCATGGCGTCCACTAAATTAAGACATTATTTTGAAACTCATACTATTATTGTGGGGACTAACTATCCTATTAAGGCAGTGCTCAGGAAGCCTGAGATGTCTGGCAGGTTAGCGAAGTGGGCAGTCAAACTCAGTGCTTATGACATACAGTACGAGCCTAGAACGGCTATCAAGTCACAGGCCTTAGCTGATTTTGTAGCAGACTTCAGCAGTGACATCCTCCCGGAAGCCGAGGAGGAAGTCAGGAAGCTTGATGAACTTGAGGAGCCTTGGATTCTATACACTGATGGGGCTTCTAATGTCAAGGGCACAGGCCTCGGAATCCTACTAAAATCACCCCAGGGAGACATCTTACCCTCGTCTATTTCTTGTGAATTCCAGGCTACTAACAACGAAGCCGAGTATGAGGCGCTTATTGCAGGTTTACAGATTGCTAGGGGCATGGGAATCAGGTGTATACAAGTCTATGTTGATTCCTTATTACTCGCTAACCATTTCAATGGATCTTATGCAGCCAAAGGAGAGAAACTCTCGAAGTATCTTGATGTTGTAAAAGATTTGTCTTTAAAATTTGAAACTTTCAATATAGTTCAGGTTCCAAGGGAGGAGAACTCGGAAGCCGATGCCTTGGCTAACTTGGCTTCATCTCTCAAAATTCCAGAGGACGTCAAGATCCCAATCACTCATGTTCTAACTCCCGCTATTTCAGCTCAGGAAGCTAATAAGGTGGACTGCGAGGATGCTACGGAGATCCAGGATCCTGAAAAGGCTTTGGAATCCTGGACCTCCCCTATTATAAAGTATATTCAAAGTGGGGAAATTCCTAAAGACGAGAATCCCAGAGCTTTCCGCACGAAGGTAATTCCTTACATTATTTTAAATAATACCCTATATAGAAAGTCTCTTGCAGGTCCTTACTTAAGGTGTCTTGAGAAACCTGAGGCGCTCCAAGTAGTTCAAGATATCCATGCGGGAGATTGTGGAAATCATACCGGTGGAAGAGCATTGTTTTCCAAGATCCTCAGAACTGGTTACTTCTGGCCAACTATGAAGAAGGATGCTATGGACTTCTCACAAAAATGCGATGCATGCCAAAGACATAGCAATATTCTCCATCAACCAGCTGAGCCATTGCACCCCATTGTCTCACCTTGGCCATTCATGAAGTGGGGCATGGATATAGTCGGGAAGCTGCCCAAGGCACCCGGAGGAAAAGTCTTTATGCTTGCAATGACCGACTACTTTTCCAAATGGATAGAAGCAGAAGCCTATGTTCAAGTCAGGGAAAAGGAGGTTATCTCGTTTATCAAAAGGAATATCCTAACAAGGTTTGGAATCCCAGCTGAAATTATATGTGATAATGGTTCCCAGTTTATTGGCAAAAGGACTACAAGCTTCTGTGAAAGTTGGGGGATTAAGATGATCACTTCAACACCAGTACATCCTCAAGCCAATGGTCAAGCAGAATCCAGCAACAAAATCATCATCAATAACTTGAAAAAGAAGTTGGGTTCCAAGAAAGGAAGATGGGCTGAAGAACTTTCGTTTGTTCTTTGGGCAGATAGGACGACTTCTAAGAATGCAACTGGCCAAACGCCTTTTTCCTTGGTATTTGGGGCAGAAGCCGTAATTCCTACTGAAATGGTGATTCCTACAGCAAGAGTTACGCTTCAGGATTCCCGGAATAACTCTGAGAATCTACTTCAGGATCTTGAAACGATAGAAGAACTTAGAGATCTTGCTAAAGTCAGAATGGCCTCATACCAGCAAAGGGTGGCAAGGTCATATAACAAGAATATCAGGCTCAGAAGATTTCAGGTTGGAGAGACCGATAGAAAACGGGGTGGAAGGAAAGCAGACCCAGGTTGCGGAACTGAAATCCGACCTGAGTCTTCTATCAAAGGGCCTAATCTCGGCACCCTCGGGAAGAAGACCGGACGCCGACAAGCAAGCAATGTCGGCGTCGGAGAAGTTGCAGGTCTCCGTTTCCGGTGACTGCAAATACTTCTGATCGAAGAAATCCTCGATCCCAGTCTTTTTGGCGACGGTTTCCGAACGAATCTTCTTGCGAGTCATCGTAACGGAAGAACAGAAGAAGAAATCGAGAAAAGGGTTACCTGATCGGAAGTTAGCGAAGGCCGGAAGTGTCGAAATTACCGCTCTGCTCTCGAAAGGTTTACTCGGTGAGTGAAAGGCAAAGAGAGAAGAGGGTATTTAATGGGGGAGAAGTTACAGAGTTGAGGGGACATGGACGACGATCGTGGAGGGTCTACTCCTATTTTAACGGATGGGATGAACTTAGGGTCGCTGAGTCATCGAAGATTTGAAAAAATTCACAGCTGTGAATTCTTATCCACTAGCTGCGAATTTTGGGGGCAATTGTTACACCCTAAAAATACTCGGCTGCAAATCCAGGGTACACACGCAGATAAGGGACAGGTATGACCCAGGATTACATGACCCTGGATGCAGGCAATGTTCGATGACCCAGGATGTTAACACCAGACGGGGAAGTTTACCTTTACTTTATTTTATATATTATGTCATCTAATCCAGGGTTACCCTTATTGCTATAATGACCCAGCATGTGGAAATGACCCTGCATGCTAGGGCATTGTTACTAACTGTTTCGATGTCTTTATTTGATCAAGGACAGGTTGACATGGTCTTCTAACGGTCGCATGAAACTAGGAGAAGACTTATTTCACACGTGGTCAAAGTCAGTTAGCTGGAAACTCGGTCAACTAACGGAAAGAGACGTTGGAAGGAGGATCCCTGGAATATCGGAAGAACAGTTGAAGACCCCTGGAATATCGGACGAGTCATTGCAGCTCTCGGATTATAAATAGGACCTTTAGTTGTTCATTTTCAGCTCATTCGAGCTTTACTGATTGTATTCTCGTATTATTCTCTCTGCAAACACATTGTACTCAAGATTTTTCAGTGATCAATAAATTGGTAGCGTGTGTTATCGCTACCCGGGGTTTTTATGCCGGCGGCGCCTTAGAGACATCTAAGGGCTAAGGGCTTTTCCCTAGTCAAAATCTCGGTGTTCTTATTTACATTTCTGGTTACATTTGTGTTGATAAAGTTTCTCAACTGATTTCATAAATAAACCTAAGTTTTTATCCAGGATTCTAGTTGTTTGACCCTGGAATTCTGCTGTTGTCCCAGGATTATTTCAAATTCTTTTCGCATCTGAATTCGAGACACCTAACCTCACATTCAAATTTGGTTCAAACTTTGCTAATTTAACTCAAGTAATTTTTAGCCAAAACAATTTGGCGCCCACCGTGGGGCAATTGGTGTCAATTTTTTGTCAAACTCTTTTCAGATTTGTCCTAAACTTGATTTTTGCCAAAATCTATCAAAAAATGTCAACACAAATGAACACCTCGAATGTCTCTGTTTCTGCTGTGACTGCTTCAACAACTGGAGTTAACCAACCGGGTCCAAGGACCAGTATTGCGACAAGTGGAGTCACTTCATCGGCTCCAGGGTTTAATGCCTCAACCTCAGCTACGCGCAGTGACGGACCTGTGATCAACCATGAAGTGATCGAAACTGAAAACATCCAAGAAGACCCTGTCTTAATATCTGATACTGATATCCTGGCCACATTCGGCAGGTTGGAGCGCCACATGGAACTTCAACAGAAGGTGAACAAGGAATTCATGGCTCAATTGACCAGCTTGAGATCAGAGTCACCCAGAGCCACGACGGTTCAGCCATCACCACTCGATCCCAGAATTCTGAATTTCGATACCCCTGGAACTAATTCCAGGGTACATGAAGCTGTCGCACCACTGAACTGGAGATCAACATCCTTCCCTGCTCAAATGGCCCATGCTGATTTATCCAGAATGACTACCATCAGAGAACCGATCGCTAATCCTGGGACAAACATGCCCCAGGATGTTGGTAACATTCCTCAACCTTTCGCCCATTATTCCAATACTAACAATTCTGTGCAGGATTCAGGAATAAGCCCATCTGTGGAACGAGAAATCCAAAAGCTCAAGCAAATGATCTCGAGTGTCCCAGGAGTTGTGCAGCCAATCCCTGAAGTTGGGCCCTCGAGCCACAGGATGTCCAGGTTTGCTCCATCGATCTGTGATGTGGAGATTCCCAAGAGGTTCCAAACACCCAGTATGAAGCTTTACGATGGCACCACAGACCCAGAAGAGCATGTGGCGCAATACCGCGAAAGAATGGAGGTTATTCACATGCCCCCTGAAATTAAGGAGGCCTGCCTATGTAAGGGGTTTGGGTCCACCTTAACGGGGGCAGCTCTCAAATGGCTCCTAAACATTCCTCCCTATTCTATTGCTTCATTTTCACAACTAGTTAATTTATTTAACAGTCAATTTTCTTGCAGTCGTAGTTTTGAAAAACTGACAAGTGATCTGTATAGGGTAACCCAGAATGCAGGCGAAACCTTAAGGAACTACGTCAGCAGATTCAGCAGAGAAGCTCTGGAAATCCCAAACATGGATATGGCAACTGCAGTTCAAGCCTTTAAAATGGGGCTAAACAAGGACTCGTTGTTTTACGAGGATCTAGTCATGAACCCATGTCATAAGATGGATGAAGTTCGTCACAGGGCTCTCCGCTTCATCAGACTGGAGGAAGATAGGAAAATCCTGGGAAAGAATGAGTCCTCCCCAGGATCCAACGGTTCCAGCAGAAAGTCAGAATCCACACATCCTAGGTCACAGAGATCAAAGCCTTACTCAAGGCCTGATGAGCTCCGAGTGAACAATGTGGAACAGGATGAGGACGATGAAGAATATCCTTCTTTTAATGACTATTGCTTTACTACTGATGTTTCTGGTGTGATGTATGCTATGCAGGATCTCGGCGACAAGGCAAGATGGCCCAGAAAGAGCGATAAACCCTCTACGTGGAAGGACAAGTCCAAATGGTGTGCCTACCACGAAGACTTTGGTCATCAAACTGAAGATTGCATGGCCCTGCGAAGAGAGATCAGCTATTTACTCAGCAAAGGCTATCTAAAGGAACTATTGGGAAAGAAGAAGGACAAATCCAGGGAACAGAATCCAAAATCCAGGGACAATGATGCAAGGTCCCAGGATTATAGACGTTCCGATGATCATCCCGAAAGAGCATCATCACCACCCCCGGATGCTAAGGTAGTTCATTTCATTTCTGGTGGTTCTGATATCTGTGGTACTTCTTATTCTGCAGCAAAGAGACACGCCAAGGAATCAAAATCAGACAGGGACCAAAGACCCAGGAAAAGCTCTATTCAGCCAGATCTCAGAGAAATCACATTTGGAGAAGATGACAGGCACAACATCATAGACCCTCATCATGATGGGCTAGTCATAACTCTTCATATTGCCAACATCGTCGTGAAAAGGATTCTGATTGATGGAGGAAGCTCAGTAAACATAATCCAATTAGAAGCCTTGAACAAGATGGGAATCCCGCACACGGAGATCATCTCGAAATCCACGGTACTTGTGGGTTTCAGTGGTGAAACGAAGAACACTCTGGGAGAGGTAAAGCTTCCAGTCTATGTAGAGGGACTCAATTCAGTCCAACGCTTCTGTGTGATGGACGCACCATCAGGATACAATGTAATCCTGGGTAGACCCTGGATTCACGACAACAGGGCTGTACCCTCAACATATCATCAATGTGTGAAGATACCGACACCTTGGGGTGTGATCACAATCAACAGCGATCAGCAAGAAGCTAAAGAATGTTACACCACGGCGATGAAGATATCATCTAAACCAAGGCAAGCATAGCAATTAAAGAAGAAGGCCCGGGAAACCTTGGAAGCAAGGGAACAGGACGTTAAAGCTATTGAACTAGATCCCTCAAATCCAGGGAAAAAGGTCTATATTGGGACGAATATTCCAGGGCCGATAGAAGAGCAACTAGTGAATCTACTCAGGACCAGAATGTCAACCTTCGCCTGGTCTCATGGCGATATGACAGGTATTTCCAAATCTATTATTACACATAAACTTGGAATTGATAATTCTTTCAGGCCAATACATCAAAAGAGAAGGAAGTTCGCGCCAGAGAAGAACATCATAATCCAAGAGGAAGTGGACAGATTACTGAAAGCAGGAATGATCAGAGAGGTCAAGTTTCCCAGATGGTTAGCCAACGTGGTAGTAGTGGGAAAAAAGAATGGTAAATGGAGGGTATGCGTGGATTATACGGACCTGAATCGTGCATGCCCGAAAGATCCATTCCCCTTACCTCACATAGATTCCATGGTCGATGCAACGGCAGGCCATGAAATGCTGACTTTCATGGATGCAACTTCAGGATTTCAGCAAATTCAGATGGAACCCCAGGATCAAGAAGACACAGCATTCATAACACCAACAGGTATATATTGTTACGTAGTTATGCCCTTTGGACTGAAAAATGCAGGGGCAACATACCAGAGATTGGTCAACATGATGTTTAAAGAAAAGCTGGGGGACACGATGGAGGTATATATCGACGATATGGTGGTCAAATCCAGGGTCACCAGTGACCATGTCCAGGATGTCAAGGATTCCTTTGATATCTTGGACAAATACAACATGAAGCTGAATCCAGAAAAATGCCACTTTGGAGTCGGAGCAGGTAAATTCCTGGGATACATGGTGACCAAAAGAGGAATAGAGGCAAGTCCAGAACAGATCAGGGCAATTACCAACCTGAAATCGCCAACCAGCACCAAGGAAGTTCAAAGACTTACAGGTAGAATTGCTGCCCTTAATAGATTTATATCAAAATCTTCGGAAAGATGCAGGGAATTTTATGATATCCTGAGAAAAAACAAGAAATTCGAATGGAAGGAGCAACACGAGAAAGCTTTCCAGGATTTGAAGGTATATCTATCCACGGCACCCTTATTAATGAAGCCTAATCCAGGGGAACCCCTGTCCCTGTATATGGCGGTGTCCAGAAATACGGTAAGTGCAGTCCTAACCAAGGATGCAGAAGGTCAGCAACACCCTATATATTATGTAAGTAAGAGTTTACTTGATGCTGAATCCAGGTACTCACACCTTGAAAAACTTATATTAGCCCTATGTATGGCATCTACTAAACTTAGACATTATTTTGAAACTCATACAATTCATGTTAGAACTAACTACCCTATAAAGTCTGTTTTGCGAAAACCGGAAATGTCAGGTCGAATGGCTAAGTGGTCAGTGAAGCTCAGTGCATATGATCTGATCTACGAGGCCAGAACAGCTATAAAATCTCAGGCTCTAGCTGATTTTGTGGCTGATTTCAGTACTGACATACAACAAGAAGCAGACCATGAATTGCAGCAGCTTCAACAAGAGGAAATTTCAGGGTACTGGACATTGTTCACTGATGGAGCATCAAATATCAGGGGGACAGGCCTTGGAATAGTACTGAAATCGCCACAGGGGGACATGATACCCCAGGCTGTTAGATGTGGATTTCAAGCAACTAACAATGAAGCAGAGTATGAGGCCCTAATTGCTGGGTTACAGCTAGCATTACACCTGGGAATTCAACACATTCAGGTATATGTAGACTCTCTTCTTTTAGCTAACCATTTTAATGGCTCTTATGCAGCTAAGGGAGAGAAATTAGTCAAATACTTGGAAGTGGTAAAACGAATGTCCCAGGATTTTCAAAATTTTAACATCCAACAAGTACCAAGGGAAGAGAATGCTGAAGCAGACGCACTAGCAAACCTAGGTTCAGCATTCAAAACACTTGAAGATACTCATATTCCTATTATTCACATACTAACACCGGCCATAGACCAAGGTATGGATTCCCAGGATTTTGACACATTAGGTGAGACCCTGGTATCCAGTACCCAGGATTCTACTGAGGAATCCTGGACTAGGCCGATTATTCAGTATTTGCAGGATGGTACTATACCAGAAACTGAGAAAGACGCCCGTGCATTCAGGATAAGAGTAGCCAGGTATGTAATTATAAAAAATATACTATATAAAAAATCTTTTGCAGGTACGTATTTGAGATGTTTGGAGAAGGATGAAGCCCAAGAAGTTCTCAGAGACATCCATGAGGGTGATTGCGGAAACCATACAGGGGGCAGGTCCCTGATGTCCAAGATCCTAAGAACGGGGTATTATTGGCCAACAATGAGAAAAGATGCCCTGGATTTTTCTCAGAAATGTGACGCATGTCAAAGACACGCCAATGTGCCTCACCAGCCCGCAGAGCCGCTATACCCAATTCCAGCATCTTGGCCCTTCATGAAATGGGGGATGGACATCGTTGGTAAGCTACCCAAGGCCCCTGGAGGAAAGGTGTTCATGTTAGCAATGACAGATTACTTCTCGAAATGGATTGAAGCCGAAGCATACGTCCAAGTCAGGGAAAAAGAGGTTATATCCTTCATTAAAAGAAACATACTGACAAGGTTTGGAGTGCCATCTGAGATTGTCTGTGATAATGGCTCTCAATTTATTGGAAGTAGGACCACAGGATTCTGTGAATCCTGGGGCATCAAGATGATAACATCAACTCCAGTACATCCTCAAGCCAATGGCCAAGCTGAGTCAAGCAACAAGATCATCATAAACAACCTGAAGAAGAGACTGAAGGAGAAGAAGGGAAGATGGGCAGAGGAATTACCCTTGGCATTATGGGCAGATAGGACTACCTCCAAGAATGCCACGGGTCAAACCCCATATTCCTTGGTATTCGGCACAGAAGCAGTCATCCCGACGGAAATGGTGGTCCCAACATTCAGGGTCAGTGGTCAGACCCAGGATTTGAATGATCAGTCCCTGGTTGAAGACCTGGATACCCTGGATGAGATGAGAAATCAGGCAGCTTGGAGAATGGCAGCATATCAGCAAAGAATTTCGAAGACCTATAACAAGCATGTAAGGATCAGAAGATTCAAGGTAGGAGATCTGGTCCTGAGAAAGGCGTTCCAGAATACAACAAATCCAGGGGACGGGAAATTAGCTCCTAAGTGGGAAGGTCCTTATTTGATTGATTCTGAGGCTGGTAAGGGGGCATATTGGCTAGCTAATATGGAAGGAGACCTATTGCCAAGACCTTGGAATGCGATACACCTCAAAGCATATTTCATGTAAGGCCTTCTGTCCTAGGATTCAGTTACTCAGGTATGTGTTTTATTTTGAAATTTCACAGTGGAGATTCAGGTCAGTTCTTCTCACTTAATTTACCTATTTCCTTATATATTTTGTTTTCATTATTTATTTACTGACATTAGTTACATGTTGCATTTCATTTTTAAGATTATCGTTTAATGTTTTGAATTTACTAAGATCTATGTTTTGCAAGACGGAATGCCCAAACGTGTTTCTCCTAAGTATGGTCAGAGATTCAAGGCATACGAAATGAAGCATACTCAAGGTACACCAAGTCAAATGCAACAAACGTGTTTCTCCTAAGTATTGAGACTGGCCATCTCTCTTCCGTATGGGTGAATTTTAAACCCATTCCTAAGGTTTAAGGATTATGCGTCCTTCATCCGAATATGGGCTATCACGCCTCGCCTGGAGCGCACGTTGGCAACTTTTGCCTCGCCCGAGACGCACGTGATCCAAGTATGAAACCCTGGGATTGTGAGATCATCCGTGTTAAGAGCATTGGTGGCAACCTTGCAATCCAGGGACATATGCGGATCTCTCAAGGTTTAAAACGATTAACGCGTTTTCAAGACGGATTGGTGCTAACGTACCAACTTAAGACATCCGAGGCAATACCCTAGTTCGCCGGTACGGCATGAGATGGTCCCTAGATTTCGCCAGTACGGCACCGGGCTTGACCCCAGTTCGCCAGTACGGCACAGGGCTTGACCCCAGAAATAACATTAAAATTATTATCGGGCCTGACCCCAGAAACAATTCAAAGATTACCTAATGACCCAGGATTATTGACTTAATCCAGGGTCATAACGGTCAAAGCCGAAGGAAATTAACTCCCTGTCTAGTTAATTCTAATCGATATGTTCCTATTACAGGAAACATTCACAAGTCTGCTAAAGCTACGAGGAATCCTAAGATCCTGGGGGCAACCCAGGATTGCTAAGGTAAACCCTAGAACCATTCCATACATTACAAATATCATTCAAATGTGTCAAACACAGGTATGTAGTTAAAGCAGTTATATATAAAACCCAACCTGGGCCCGGAAAAGCTCCGGACATCCCAGGCTGGGACATGTCAAAAGACCCTGGATATCACATCCAGGGGTGGATCATTGTTTTAACAAAACAAACCGGGAAACATCAACCGGTGTACCATCACAAACATAAAAATAAAAGTTGTTTTTAAACAAACAAACAAACAAACTAAAGACCCAGGGACCTTCAAGCGTCGCCCTGGGTCACATCCTCCGTCGCCTCCTCCGCTGCCTTCTCTGCTGCCTTGGGGTCCTGGGCCGGCTTCTCTCCTCCCTTGGGCTGGTCGATGTCCATGGCATGACCACCAGAACCCTTGGAAGGGGTGCTTTTGCTGGATCCGGGACCAGGGTCACACCCAGTAGGGATGGCAGCGCCCAGGTTGCGCAGTTTGTTGACCCAATCGGTCACATCCCATTTGGGGTTCACAAACCCCAGGTCCTTGGCCTCCTTGGCCATCTTCAGCCTGCACTGAAGGAGGGAGACAAGAGCAATCCTCTTGCCCTCCTTGTCTTTCGCCTCCAAGGCAGCATCATGATCAGCCCGCACCAGGACAGCCTTCCTCTCCAGCTCCTGCACCAGCCCCAGGTTCTTGTCGGCAACAGTCTTCGCCATGCCCAGCTCCTTCTTCAAGGTGGTAATTTCGTTCTTAACCAAGGACTCGGCCTCCTGGGCTTGCCTCTCAGCAGCCTGGACCAACTCGAAGAAGCGCCCAGCAATCTGCACAAAAAAGTAAGTTAATAAATATATTGAACCCTGAATGGACTAACTATGCAGAAAAATTCAGGGGTACCCAGAATTTACTTACTTGGCGCGAAGAAGCCTCGGCATAGGAGCAGAGCCCAGCAGCGTCCATGTTTTCCAGGGACTGAATTGATTGGCCAGAGCTGGTAGCCCTGGTCTTGCGTTTGGTGCCCGAGGCCCTGGAAACTGGAGCCATGGGAGCTGAAGGAGGCTCAGATTTCACCGGGGCCAAGACCTGGAGATCATCGTCTCCCAGCAGGTAGGCATCCAGATCGACGTCCTCGATGTTCACAGGAGCAGCAGCGGCTGAAAGGCAAAGAAAGCACAGAATTAGCAGAACTCAGGGAAAATCCAGGGTAATAAGAGCAAGGAACCAGGATACTTACAGCTAGACATACTATGGGAGCAGGAAGAAGTGGCTTGATCAGGGTCGGCCTTGAATTCGCGATCCTCCTCAGCAATGGCCAGGAATGCCTCAAACCTCTCGAATGTACTTGAAGTTACTGGTCCAATGGAGCTCAGGCTAGGCACTGCAAAACAAGGGAATCCAAGGTCAGTATTTAATTAAAACAGATATCAAAACCTGTAAACCTAATTCCTAGTGCAGGTAAAGTCCTACCCTCTACTTTCCACCTAAGAGGAAGGTCCATTCCACCCGGAATGGTCGACCTCTTCACGAAGAAGAATTTCCCCTTCCACTCCTCAGCGAATGAAGCCCTGGGAATCATCTGGGTACCCTTGTTCAAAGCTTTGAACAGGTAACGATTGTTACCATGGGACTTCAACTCGTAACCCATGGACAGTTCAGGCAACCCGACCGAGGAATCAAACTCTCTGTTTAGACGATCGATGGTGCCCAGCACCCTCCATGCAATGGGGAGAGTCTGAGCGTATGAGAGACCGGTGGCCTTGAAGAAATCGGCAACCAGTCCAGAGAAGGGGTAGGAGAGACCGATAGAAAACGGGGTGGAAGGAAAGCAGACCCAGGTTGCGGAACTGAAATCCGACCTGAGTCTTCTATCAAAGGGCCTAATCTCGGCACCCTCGGGAAGAAGACCGGACGCCGACAAGCAAGCAATGTCGGTGTCGGAGAAGTTGCAGGTCTCCGTTTCCGGTGACTGCAAATACTTCTGATCGAAGAAATCCTCGATCCCAGTCTTTTTGGCGACGGTTTCCGAACGAATCTTCTTGCGAGTCATCGTAACGGAATAACAGAAGAAGAAATCGAGAAAAGGGTTACCTGATCGGAAGTTAGCGAAGGCCGGAAGTGTCGAAATTACCGCTCTGCTCTCGAAAGGTTTACTCGGTGAGTGAAAGGCAAAGAGAGAAGAGGGTATTTAATGGGGGAGAAGTTACAGAGTTGAGGGGACATGGACGACGATCGTGGAGGGTCTACTCCTATTTTAACGGATGGGATGAACTTAGGGTCGCTGAGTCATCGAAGATTTGAAAAAATTCACAGCTGTGAATTCTTATCCACTAGCTGCGAATTTTGGGGGCAATTGTTACACCCTAAAAATACTCCGCTGCAAATCCAGGGTACACACGCAGATAAGGGACAGGTATGACCCAGGATTACATGACCCTGGATGCAGGCAATGTTCGATGACCCAGGATGTTAACACCAGACGGGGAAGTTTACCTTTACTTTATTTTATATATTATGTCATCTAATCCAGGGTTACCCTTATTGCTATAATGACCCAGCATGTGGAAATGACCCTGCATGCTAGGGCATTGTTACTAACTGTTTCGATGTCTTTATTTGATCAAGGACAGGTTGACATGGTCTTCTAACGGTCGCATGAAACTAGGAGAAGACTTATTTCACACGTGGTCAAAGTCAGTTAGCTGGAAACTCGGTCAACTAACGGAAAGAGACGTTGGAAGGAGGATCCCTGGAATATCGGAAGAACAGTTGAAGACCCCTGGAATATCGGACGAGTCATTGCAGCTCTCGGATTATAAATAGGACCTTTAGTTGTTCATTTTCAGCTCATTCGAGCTTTACTGATTGTATTCTCGTATTATTCTCTCTACAAACACATTGTACTCAAGATTTTTCAGTGATCAATAAATTGGTAGCGTGTGTTATCGCTACCCGGGGTTTTTATGCCGGCGGCGCCTTAGAGACATCTAAGGGCTAAGGGCTTTTCCCTAGTCAAAATCTCGGTGTTCTTATTTACATTTCTGGTTACATTTGTGTTGATAAAGTTTCTCAACTGATTTCATAAATAAACCTAAGTTTTTATCCAGGATTCTAGTTGTTTGACCCTGGAATTCTGCTGTTGTCCCAGGATTATTTCAAATTCTTTTCGCATCTGAATTCGAGACACCTAACCTCACATTCAAATTTGGTTCAAACTTTGCTAATTTAACTCAAGTAATTTTAGCCAAAACAGGTTTTACCCCAGTTTCTTCAGGCTCGTCCCCAGTTTATTTGGGTTTAACCCCAGTCTCTTCGGGCTTGTCCCCAGTTTCATCGGGAATAACCCCAGTTTCTTTGGGCTTGTCCCTAGTGTTTAATTTGAAATCTAAAACCTATTGGGTCCCAGTCGGGAGAAGATTAAAAACGCGAGTAATCTTGACTTATTATTCGAATTCCTTTTTAACAGGCTTGGGAATCCTAAGGAATTGGGAATTCTGACCAGGAAGATAAGAAGGTGGAGAGGCCTTATTTTATGCTTTGGGTCCTAAAAAATCTGAACATGCGACATTCTTTTATAAGTAAAAGGTTTGTTTTGGATCCATTAAGGTAGTGGATTCAAGAAAGATTCTTCTTATACCTTTATATTCTATTTGTGGAACCCAAGCATATATTTTATTCAAGTCAACGTAAAAACTATTTTTGTAAATAAAACGACAAGTACTGGTCAAACCTACCATACCATTCATAATATTTAGTAAATTAAAGGGATAAAGCATCCCAGGTTTCGTCCTGAAAACTTCAGGATCCCTCCACCTGGGAGGCTTGATTGTCTGGGTTCTAGGATTCCGGATTTCGTCTTGAAAAGTTCAAGATCCCTCCACCCGGAATCCTATCATTGTTAATTGTTGTTAAGTATGCAGGAAACATAAAGAAACTTAAAGAAACATTGTTTGGGACATCGAAACACCATCAAAAAACAGTGGAAATGAACGGCGGCGCCTCAGGGTTCTTCATCATCATTGGAGGTTTTGGAGAATCCCATCACCTCTTTCCCCTTGTTCTCGCTGATATGGCCGATCACCTCCACAGTCAACATCTTCTCACCACCCTCCTGCTTCAGAAGCTCATCAAGGCTGCTCCCCTTAGCTGCCGTCTTCTCAAGTTGAGTGCTTGGACTCTCTCCTTCTTGCTCAGAAGGATGAGTCTTCTCTTGCTTGGCAGCCTCGGCGTCTTCGGCCTCTTTCTTCAGCTTCTCCAACTTTGCCTTCCAAGCTTCAACCTTCCACACCCCAACAGAGAAGTCAGCCCCGGACGCCTGTTCAGCCATCTTGATTTTGCTTTGAAAAACAGCTATGGCAGCCGACCTTCTTCCCTTCTGGACCTCCAGCTCCAAGGCAGCATCAAACCCTTCTTGCACCATCTCCAGCTTCCTCTCGAAATACTTGTTCTTTGATTCAGCGATGTCCCCCTGGATCTTGATGGTTTCATGGGCCCTCTTGACCTCTTCCTTCAGCTCCAACACCTTGGCTTCAACATCGGCATACATTGCGGCTAGGCGCTCGAAACCCTGCGAGATTGAGGATACTGATCAGAATCCTACTGGAGATATCAGATACTCAATCAGGAAACTTAGAAATTGGGACTTACATGCTTTTGAAGACCAGTGAGCATGTTGATGGTTTCGGTAGCGTTCAGGCCTTCGAAGCAATCAGGGAGGCTAATGGAAGCAGAATCTGAGCCCCTCCTTTTCTTGGTGGTGGTGGCTTTGCCTTTGGGCTGTGGGGGCTTCGAAGAGGTAGCCTTGGAGGTGTGTTCGACCTTGGGATGGGTCAACTTGGGAGCTTCAGCAGTTACATCATCATCAAAGTAGTCCGAAAGGTCCTCGAGATCAAAACTCATCTTGGTCTTGGGAGCTGAGAAGTTGAAAACGCAAAACAGATAAGTCTAAAATTTTTAATTTATTATAAATTCATATTACAAAATCTATCAATACTTACTTGACATTTTTTCAGAGTTGCTTGGCTCACTGAAAGAGGTCTCAATCGCGAAGGTTCTCTCAGCCACGGGAATCTGATAAAAAGCCACAAGCTTCTTATCTGAGAGAGGAGTGGGTTTAATAAGCTTCTCAAACACGGGGGCTGCAAAACAAAGGAAATCGAAGGTAAGTTAACAAATCTCAAATATATTGACAGGAACAAAAGAACACAAGCTTCCTACCCTTCTTCACCCATTGCACCGGCAACTCTTTACCCCCAACGATGGAATCCCTACGGACAAAGAAGAATTTCTGCCTCCAATCGTGGTCGTTGTGGGTGGCCCTAGGAATCAGATGGGAGTCTGAGGTTCTGGCCTGAAGAACAAAACGGCTGTTTCCATGGGTTCTAAGGTTGTAGGCAGCACAGATTTCCGGAATCCCTATCGACAGGTTTCTTGAACGGTTCAGGCTGTCAATGGAGTAAAGAATCTTCCAAACCATGGGCATGGTTTGGGCATATGACAGCCCGGTGACCTTGAAGAAGTCATTCACCAGTGCAGGGAAGGGAAAGGACATCCCGAGTTGGAAGGGGTAGAGAAGAAAGCAAACCCAGGTTATAGAAACCCAATCGGCTTTCAGCCTAGGGTCGAATGGGAAGAAGACAGCATTGGACGGAAACTGGCCGGACTCCTTGAGGTCTTTCACGTCGATATCAGTGAAACGGCAGGACTCCTCTGATTTCACCGGAATGAAGCCCTGATCGACGAAGTCTCCGACGGTGGCAGGAGCGCCGGGAGCAACAGAAGAGGAACGAGTTCTCTTGACCATGATGAAAATTAAACGGAAAAAAGTGAAATTTCCGGGAAGAAGGATTACTGACCTGAATGCCGGGAGAAAGCTTTTCTCTAGGGTTTTCGGAAAGATGGTGAGTAAACGAGAAAATAAATGAAGTATTTAAGGCCGCAGGGTGTGACGGAAATCTCGTATGGGGGAGAGTGTAAGCCGTCAAATCAAAAAAGGCATCTTAGATCTCGGTCGTCCACGTAGGCATGCAGATTAACTTAAAACGATTTGAATTTCACAGCTGTTATCCTTTATCAAACACCCTCGAAATTCCGGGGCAATTGTTATGGGTCAAATTCCAAGCACCCGGCTGAGAAGCTCAATCACACAGGAATCCGGGAATCCCAAGGATTCTCGACAGGTTATGCTATCCGTTATTTATTCGAATGTCTTTACTTACTAATTGCCACGTGATTAATTTCAATTGCAGATAAAACGAGGTCTAACCTTCCTAAGGAATCGGTCAATTAGGGCTGACGTGGCATTAACGAACGTGGACGGAATGGTGAACTTCCTCAAACGGCTAATGGACGTGGTCAAGAGGATCCCTGATTTTTCGGATAATTAGTTTATTTCTATTTGTAACTATAAATGGGACATGATCGAATTAGGAAACACATAACACGACACACAGCACTCTGAATACTGTAACACTTAGCAATCGATCATCGTCTTCAACATTGTAATCGGATTCTTGATTTATAAAAGCTTTAGGTAGCAGGCGCTTTGAGCCGGCTCCCGAGGTTTTTACTGGGATTCTCAGAGGCAACTCTCAGGATTCCGGGTTTCCCTCGTATATCATCGTGTCACTTGCACTACTTTTACTTTGCTTTTGAACCAGATTTCTTAGCACCTCACCCCACATTCTAAGTTTGGAATACGAGATTGCTTTGTGTAATTTTTGACCAAAACAATAATAAGTGTGGAATCCAACAATGTTTTAAAACCCGGGTCGAACCGGCCGGTTCAACCGGTTCGACCGGGGACCGGCCATCTTTCCGGTTCTTTAATGTCCGGTTTTTTGGGTTGAACCGACCCGCTTCGAACCGGCCGGTTTTCCGGTTTTTTCCGGTTCAACCGGTTTTCTGATTTTTTTTTTATTTTTTTTTTTTACTTTTTTTTTTATTTTTTATTATTTTTAATTATTTTTTAAAGTTTAAAACTTATATTTTCTTATGAAATACATATTTGATATTATTTTTGAGTGGATTATAATTGTATTTTAACTACTTTTGTTGGGGTGTACAAGTTTATTAGCATTTTTATAAAAAAAATATATATAAATCCCCTAACCGGTTCAACCAGCCTAACCGGTCCGACCGGTCGAACCAGTCCCGGAAGGTTTTCCGGTTCAACTAAAAAACCGGTTTTTAAAACATTGGAATCCAATAAACTTTGAGAATTGTGTTTGACAATTAATTGAAAGAATTTATGACCTGACCCATCTTCCCATATTTGACCACATTTGTATTTCTTTACAATATTTCCTTATTTATATGGAGACATTTTGTACTTTTGGCATACCACAAGCAACCTAAAACCAGATGACCATGTCGAGTTCAAGTTTTTATTATAAGAAGACGACGACACTTCCAGATTTAAACGAGGAGCCACCCGCCGAACATGAAAACCGGGTATATATTTTAATTTATTTGGTTTAGTTATTTAGACCCGATGGGATTAATATAAATGTTGTTGTTGTTCCACATTAACGTAAACTATTTACAATTTATTATTATTATTATGATTATTATTATTATTATTATTATTATTATTATTATTATTATTATTATTATTATTATATTGTTAGGTAAATAATAATAATAATAATAATAATAATAATAATAATAATAATAATAATTGTTAGGTAATTATTCTTATGTAATAATATTCTAATCATTATTAGGCACATTATTTAATGCTAATCATTATTAGGTAACACCACTAGTTAGCCTAGTGGCAAAGGTGTATGACCCTTTAAGAGGTGGTCTTGGGTTCAAGTCCCACTTGTAACAAAAAGAATAAAAATGGGGGTTACAAGTTGGGCCAGGGGGTTTTCTCACCAGTGGTGAGTTTCCTCCTGATGGGGATTGGAGATGATCGGGTGGGTGGTGTAATGTCCCCGTCAGTGATCCAAATTTGCCGTTCAAAAAAAAAAAATCATTATTAGGTACACCATAGTGTCCCTAAGATTTCCCTTTTCTTTCTTTGTGGTCACGAATATCACGTCCGGCCCAGACTTGAAGCGGCCCACATATTCTTTTATTTCATATTTTCATGTTTCTCATTTTGTGAAATGCGATGGATGCCCGGCCCATTTTTAGTCCACCTAAACTTCCATGATTTTATTACTCTATTTTTATTTTTATTCCACCAAAATATCCAGACTCCACGTGAAAATTCCTTATCTTTTAATTTGTGAACACCAACCATCTGGCATCTGCACTTTATTTTCCAAACATGAATTTAGTCACAACCTAAATTATCAAAACTTATTATTAATTAATCATCAATAACACATTAAAGAAGTTACCAATAAATGATAATAATTATGATAATTAGATTTTTTTTAACGGCTAATTTTTTTTTATACCACCAATGTTACACCATTGTCAAGGTTTAAATCTTGGTCTTCACAAAAGAGACTTTGTCTCTTATATTGGGCTACAACCCCAATAGCAATTATGATAATTAGATTGATTCTTGAATTTCAACTTCTAGATTAATCATACACTTTTAGCTCATTCTCTTCATATCCTACTCAAACCAATAATAATATAAAATAGTACAATTTGTACTCATATCGGTGCATTTAGTATAGCATTGGTATGAAATATACTGTGCCTAAACATCACTCATCACATGCCCATACTTATCTTTTTCGTCTCAGAAAAACTGTCATGGAATCATAACCGGACATTAATCTCAAAACTTTTTTTTTCAATTATTGTAATCACACGACAATTGCAATTGCCGGTATTTCTGTCCGACTAAACCGAACCACCGAACATTCAGCCTCACTAAAATGTTTAGTATTTATATTCATTTTTATTCACTCATGACACCAATCAACATGTGGATCCCACGCCTAGAAAGCTACAGCTCAACCTGCTTCCATCTCAATGCGTGTCAAGGAAAGGATTCAACCATATAGCTTGTCCTACCACCGCAACCTAAATACTCATATATCTTGAAAATAATGAAAATGAATGAATGATGGATGAAAGGACTTTGAGCTTCATTTATTTATTCCCTAACTATCTACTATTATTTTTTTCATTTTTCAGTTTTTTCAATTTTTTTTAAAGATTGCAATTAAAATATCAAGCAATTAAGGTCTCACTCAGAGGTACCATCAGAAAGTCACTGTCCCCCTTTCAAGTACATAAGGTCTTGACCCAGAATCTCACCAAGAGTCACTGTCAGAGAGTCACTATCCCCCTTTCAAGTATGTTGGGTATTGACTCAAAACCTCATCCATAGGCGCATCAAACGGAGCTTGTAACCCGAGAGGTAGCACGTAGAGTCTTGTCCCTTTCGTTGCTATCTATTTATTTAATTAATTAATTAACCAACTACTAACTACTCAAAAAAAAATGTGGGAAAAATGAATGATGGGGCGTCATTATTTCTCGGATTTGCTTTCGCAAAAATATCATAATGTGCCGATTTATTTCCAAGTATACGGATATTTAACTTATAGTGGTCCTATCAACCTATTTTTGACAGTTTCAATATCCCCGTTAACTTCTAAGATGGGAACCCACTAGTATCATTAATTAATTAATTAGTTCATTTATTTTTTCAACACTAAGGGATAATTAAGCCTACTAAACCTGTTGGGTCTACAAACACATCACAATTAACGCGCTTTCCAACTTAATCATTTTTTTCTTTTCTAAAACCAATTCCCGACTGTACTATCATTTTCCATGATTTTTGCAATTTAATCCAAATACATTATTGGAATTTTTTTAACTTTTTTATTTTTAATTCTTTAAACACACACAAAAATAACAAACTAAAGTTTATTCCCCTCCCCACGCTTGAGTTCAACATTGTGCTCAATGTGAAATGAAAAACAACTAAAATAAATAAGAAATAAATAAAAACTAAAAAGAAATAGAATTAGGAAACGTACCGGATTCGAGCAATAACGTTTCAATATTTATCTCTTCCTAAACATACCTGGAACCTCAAGCTTTTGCTTGATTTCCATCACCGAAACCCGATCCGAATCCTGAAAAACACAAAAACACGAAAATAAATAAAAACACAACTTACCGCTGGGTTGCCTCCCAGAAAGCACTAAGTTTAAGGTCTTCAGCCAGACCCAACTCCCTCATGGAGGTTCAAATATACGGTTCTCATCAACCGTCAGTTTGGTAGATGGATCTTGAGAATATTTCCATTTTTCATCTTTGATCCACCCCCATTATTTAACTTGACCCGCTTTCATTTTTACCGCTCCTCTTCCTTGCAAATTCTCTTTGTCAGCTGTCTTTACATCATGTCTTCGAACCCGAGGGCTTGTCATTTTCTCTGTCAGTTTATGCCCATTTACAGCATCCTTTTGATCGACCGGTCTAACACGTTTCGGGTCTCCCGTATCCCCACACTTGAGTTCAGTAACATCCACTTCCTTCAACTTGTCAACCACAAACTCAACCTTCTTTGTGCCACTCTCGTTATCAAAAGGGGAACACTTGTTAGCAAACATTTCTGAGAAAGAATTATATTAATAACCGAATAATTAAAATCATGTGTAAACATATTTAAATGGAGTTTTCGGTTACTAAATTCCTTCGTGCATGCGTTCGCCATGCAATTGATTTGCGTGTTTGTGGTTGCTAAGAACGTCCTTCCTAAAATCACCCTCGGTTGATGTCCCATTTCTTCATAATCTAGCACTAGAAAATCCTCGGGATAATAGAATTCACCAACTTTGACTGCAACTCTCACTAGCATACCTCGAGGCTTTTTCTTGACTGATCCGCAAAGAATAAAATTGTCTTCACTTCTTTCAATGGCCCTGTAACACTCTGATAAAACGACGAGAACGAACGGAAAATTTTAAAAGAAAAAGTGAAAAGTTGGCACATGCGGGCCGCATGCGTCTCCTGTTTCCCCTTATGAGGGCCGCATGTGTTTCGGGTCGATGGGGCGGTTCGTGGGTCAGCAAAACAGGATCCGAGGGTGTTTCTGGTCCATGCGGGCCGTATGGACTTTCTTGTGCACCGCAAGTGGGCCGCATGTCGCCCAGGTCTATAAAAACGGGTTTTCACCCATTTTCTACTCATTTTCACCACAACCACTTGAAGAACTCCTCTCCTTTTCGTCCCTTTTCCCCTAAGATACCCAATTCCGGCCAGGATGAGCTTTGAACAACAAGTTTCAAGCATTTTGAGGCCACACAAGGCTCGAGTAAGAATCTAGTTCACTTATTTCACCATCTTGAGTGTGATTTGGTCATGTTCTGCTACTGATCAATGGTAATGTACCCTCATTCAGTGTTGCATGTGCGATCAAGTGCAATCCAAGGCTAGAGGGATCGAATCCGAGGTAAACCGAGGTTAGTTCATGTTTGGGTTTTGCTCTAGATTGTATTTTTGGATGATCCATTGCCTAAATCTGATATAGATGGTGCATGCAAGGGTAGATTCAAGTTCTCGAGGGTGCTAGGAGGCTGGGATTGTAAAGACCCGCTTGGATTCGCTTTAGTATAAGTTTTCTTACACAAGGTACAACTAGTTAATGCATGCATGTTGATATTTTAGGTTTAGATTGAGAACTTGAGCTTAGGTCTGGGATACCAGACCATCTCAGTAGTAAATGACTACAAAATGAGTTTGGTCCAATAGGTGGAGACCCCTCTTGTTGTATACTAGTGTTAAAACTAAGAAACCGAGCATTTTGGACTCTTTGAAATGGTTTAATGACACCTGGATGATCTCTGTGGCTCTTGGCCCTAAAACTGAGTTAGAATCAGTCCATAGGTGGAAACCAAAGTGTTGGATTGATTAGAATTGGTCAAACCCGCTTGTAATATGATTTTGGGTAAATTTGGGACAAAACCGGGACTTGTACCTTTGGATGGATAGGCCCTCAGTGCCTAAATTCTTGATATTTTGCTACTGGGAATGTTTGGAACAAAACCCCGTTGTCGAAACGAGCCAAAAATGAAAAATGATAAAAATCCGCTAAAAGACAAAATAGTCGGTGCGGGCCGCATGTGGGTTTTTAGGTGTTCCAAGTGGCCCGCATCCCAGAAAGTCAACTGCAGTCAATGACCTTCCATGCGGGCCACATGGCTGGTCTCTGGGGTTTTATGAGGCCCGCATGCTGCGTCAGGCAGTTTTGCTATTTTTGTTTGTTTTGTGTTTTGAGAAATATCGAGCGACCCGATTTGGTTATTTTTACGAGTATGGGCATAATGGTTTCCAGTAATGATATTTCACTTCCCGGTTGGGGCGCTATGATGTAACACCCCGACCGATGGCGGAAACATCGAGGTGTCACGAAAAGAGTATAGAAGCACATGGATAAAAGGAAAAACCATATTTTATTATTAATTCAAATCTTAGAACGTCTATTACAAGGCAGAAGAATTTAAAAGACATAAGATTCGCTAACTAGATCTCCAAACTTCTATTCTCAATCAGGCTTGATTCTCATTCCCTGAAAAACATGCAAAAGGTCAACTACATATATAGTTGGTGAGTCATAGGTTTGTTAACAAAGCAATAATAATAACCGATTGATAAACGTTTGCAAAGTCATACATGTTAAACTAAATATGCAAGTATTACCTAAATTAATCACATATTCGTCACCCAGTACATAAATGATGTTCGATTCCTCAAAGGAATCTCTACGATTATGATGTTCAGCTCCTCAAAGGAACCTCTACGATTATGATGTTCAGTTCCTCAAAGGAACCTCTACGATTATGATGCTCATGAGACTTACATGCACAGGTCCCTAGAATACGATATAATATAGATAAACGCAAGCAATTTATTTAACAGTACTTGACTTTGCTTAATAAGAATAAATGATTTCAAGAATAGAGTTTCGCAATGATTTCAATGATAACCATGAATAAGTATTTTCTTTGAAAACCAAATAATGAATTAAATGTTTGTGCATGTTTTCCATCCCAAAAGATTTAAAGTAAAAATGGGGACTATGAACTCACCTTAGTAGTTGATTGCTAGCTTGAAGTGACAAGGAAGATTAAGTTTCGTGGAATTCCTATCATATGATTAAATTGGTTAACCTAAAGTTATGATGACGATGAAATAGGATTTCTAGATAGCCTAGGGTTTCTTAGATAGCAATACCTACAGATTAAATGAGTAAAATAGGGCACATAACACGACCATGTATTGCTCTTGGTAGGCTCTGCTGTCAATCAATCAAAAGGTATGGTTCATCACAACACATGAAGATAACGTATGATGCTTGATAGGAAGCACACACTTAGGTAGTACAATTTCTATTTGACTGTGTACCAGGAATCATGAGACACTCGCCCGGTTCTGAGTTTTGATGTCATGCTCAAAAACTCTCATTCCCTCTGCTTTGCGTAAGCAATGACCTGGGAATGTTGTATGTGAGTCAGGACTCCTCTGTTCTGCGGTAGCAGACCCCTGGAGCATCCCTGATCCACGTACATCTGAAATCACATTGTTCATACATTATAAACCCAAAAGATGCCAATATGCACAACCTAAAGGGACCCTCAAGTGTCCAAAACCCTTAGCCTTGTCACTAATGAGAGCATTATCAAAAATGTTTCAAAAATTTAGTTGACGTTGTAAATTATTCCCAAATATCTCCGAGATCTATTCTTTCCTTTCTCAACCCAGTCTGGAGCATGGTGTTAGGCTTAAAGAAAGGTGTCGTAAAAAAGGTTGTAGGGAAACCGGGTATACTTGATAGAATGTACAAAGTATACCTAGGACTTATGTGTGTGACCTGGATAGATGTTCATATTTAATAAACCCGAAAATATAAATTATGTGATGAAACTGCCTGAGTAAGCGAAAGCAGCACGAGTTTAAAAATCGACCAAAATACCGGCAATCGCGTGAACACGCGAAGTAACTAAAGCTGAAAAGGGTTCCTCAGTCACAGACTATTTGGTATGATCCCCCATATGCCTGTTCACTCAAAACTCAGGGTTTTAAGTTTTTTATTTTATTTTATTTCAATTTACTTTTTTTTAGTTTTTTCTTGTATTTATTTATATACTTTTGTTAAATTTTTGTTAAGTTGTCAGATATAAAACTTTCGGGCTTGAGTTCAGGGGAAGTTTTTGAAAATAAACGAGGTTAAATTGAAGCTAACTTAAGAAAAGTGTTGTGTTGTTAAAGTCTGGCACATTTTGTTCACACTCAACTTGAGGGGGTGGTTTGAAAGTTTTTTTTTTAAAAAAAAAAATTGGTTAAACAAAAGAGGGTTCGGGCCCCTCCCCATCATCACTACCGTCTCTCCCTCTCTCCCCCACTAAACCCTAACTCCTACTACCATCACCGCCACTAACCACCGCGTGCTGCCACCACCGTCGCAAACCACCGCCATCTTCGCAAAAAACCTCGCGACCTCACCACCACCTCCCTCACCGAAAAACACCATCGAAACGCCTTCCATTACCCACATCGCCGTCGCCACTGCCCCTCTTTGATTCGTCGCCGTCCGCCAATGAAACCATCATCCGTCACCACCTTCTCGGTTGGAATCCGTCACTGAACACCATTCCGGTGTTGATTTTGAGCCATGGCGCCCCGTCTGAAGCGCGCAGCTAGACCCGCACAAGATCGACCCGAGTATGTGCATTTTTCATGAGTTTTTGGTTGGGACGGGTGAAAAACTGTGATTACATGGATTTGGGACTGATTTTTAGTATTAAAATGTTTGTATGTGGACTGTTGATCTGAGTTACAGGTGTTTCATGGAGAAGAAGACCTCTTTTCGATCGATATAGAGGCTTTTCGATTAGGTTGCAAAGCTTTTCGATTGGTCTCGGTGCTTCTCGATCGAAGATTCTCTGTAACTCGGGACTTTTCAATCGAAGCGGGTACTTTTCAATCGAAAGCATATGCTTCTCGATCAGAGCCTAGGGTTTTCAATCGAGACATAAGGCTTTTCGATCGACAGTCACGGTGCTTGTCGGACATTTCGATCAACACTGTGGCTTTTCGATTAGGGACCCCAAAAATATGGATGCTTTTTGATCGGATGAATGCTTTTCGATCGAGAACCTAGTTTTCGATCGGAAAGGTACCTAATGATGTGTTTCAAGTGGTTTTCTTCCATTTTTTAAGCCGTTATGCTGTTCGTTTTTCGAGAAAATTATTATGACTAATGAATTTCTATCTGTTTTGGATTTTATCTGTGTTTGTGAGTGCAGGGACTTAGAGTTTATCAAGGATCACAATACAATTGCTTATTTGCTGGACCCACCTGCCGAGTACAGAGAGAAGTACAAGTCAATGATTGAAGGTTTGAAGAGATGCTGTCTACACTATGCTCTCACAGAAAATCCTGTTATTTGCAAGCGGATGCAATAGGAATTCTGGAAGACTGCTTTTATTTCTGATGATGGAAAGCAGATCATTGCCTCTGCATGCTGCTCACAGGTGGTATGGTTGCAGCATCAACTGGGAGATTACGGTTTGAATTTCTTTGACACTCCCATTTACTATGATAATAATGTTGCGTTGCAAATTGTTAAAAATCTTGTGCAGCACTCTAAAACCAAGCACATTGAGATAAAAACACACTTCATTCGGGACTGCTATGAACGCATGCTCATTCACTTAGAACGGGTGCAGTCGGATGACAATGGGGTGGACATGTTCACAAAACCCCTTCCCAGTGTTAATTTTGAAATGTGTCTCAAAGGCCTCCGAATGATAGCCTTTGATGAGTAATCTGACAACTGTTATCTGTTCTTCTAATTAATTAAAAAAAATGAAAAAAATGAAAAATATCAAAAATAGTGTTTTTATTGTAAGTTTGTGTTCTGAATAATCTAAAAGAAAGGGGAAGAAATAAAATATAAAATAAAAGTCTAATGTCTCCTCTGAATTTTGAGTGCTTTTAAATTTTTTTAGTGGTTTTGTTTGACCAGGATGGGAAGTTATATAAATTTTCAGGTGTTTGCTGACTGACACGTGTAAGGTGGATGAGAAAAGCTGTGATTCATGGCTGATATGCTTGGTAGGCTCTGCTGTCAATCAATCAAAAGGTATGGTTCATCAGAACACTTGAAGATAACGTATGATGCTTGATAGGAAGCACAAACTTAGGTAGTACAATTTCTATTTGACTGTGTACCAGGAATCATGAGACACTCGCCTGGTTCTGAGTTTTGATGTCATGCTCAAAAACTCTCATTCCCTCTGCTTTGCGTAAGCAATGACCTGGGAATGTTGTATGTGAGTCAGGACTCCTCTGTTCTGCGGTAGCAGACCCCTGGAGCATCCCTGATCCACGTACATCTGAAATCACATTGTTCATACATTATAAACCCAAAAGATGCCAATATGCACAACCTAAAGGGACCCTCAAGTGTCCAAAACCCTTAGCCTTGTCACTAATGAGAGCATTATCAAAAATGTTTCAAAAATTTAGTTGACGTTGTAAATTATTCCCAAATATCTCCGAGATCTATTCTTTCCTTTCTCAACCCAGTCTGGAGCATGGTGTTAGGCTTAAGGAAAGGTGTCGTAAAAAAGGTTGTAGGGAAACCGGGTATACTTGATAGAATGTACAAAGTATACCTAGGACTTATGTGTGTGACCTGGATAGATGTTCATATTTAATAAACCCGAAAATATAAATTATGTGATGAAACTGCCTGAGTAAGCGAAAGCAGCACGAGTTTAAAAATCGACCAAAATACCGGCAATCGCGTGAACACGCGAAGTAACTAAAGCTGAAAAGGGTTCCTCAGTCACAGACTATTTGGTATGATCCCCCATATGCCTGTTCACTCAAAACTCAGGGTTTTAAGTTTTTTATTTTATTTTATTTCAATTTACTTTTTTTTAGTTTTTTCTTGTATTTATTTATATACTTTTGTTAAATTTTTGTTAAGTTGTCAGATATAAAACTTTCGGGCTTGAGTTCAGGGGAAGTTTTTGAAAATAAACGAGGTTAAATTGAAGCTAACTTAAGAAAAGTGTTGTGTTGTTAAAGTCTGGCACATTTTGTTCACACTCAACTTGAGGGGGTGGTTTGAAAGTTTTTTTTTAAAAAAAAAAATTGGTTAAACAAAAGAGGGTTCGGGCCCCTCCCCATCATCACTACCGTCTCTCCCTCTCTCCCCCACTAAACCCTAACTCCTACTACCATCACCGCCACTAACCACCGCGTGCTGCCACCACCGTCGCAAACCACCGCCATCTTCGCAAAAAACCTCGCGACCTCACCACCACCTCCCTCACCGAAAAACACCATCGAAACGCCTTCCATTACCCACATCGCCGTCGCCACTGCCCCTCTTTGATTCGTCGCCGTCCGCCAATGAAACCATCATCCGTCACCACCTTCTCGGTTGGAATCCGTCACTGAACACCATTCCGGTGTTGATTTTGAGCCATGGCGCCCCGTCTGAAGCGCGCAGCTAGACCCGCACAAGATCGACCCGAGTATGTGCATTTTTCATGAGTTTTTGGTTGGGACGGGTGAAAAACTGTGATTACATGGATTTGGGACTGATTTTTAGTATTAAAATGTTTGTATGTGGACTGTTGATCTGAGTTACAGGTGTTTCATGGAGAAGAAGACCTCTTTTCGATCGATATAGAGGCTTTTCGATTAGGTTGCAAAGCTTTTCGATTGGTCTCGGTGCTTCTCGATCGAAGATTCTCTGTAACTCGGGACTTTTCAATCGAAGCGGGTACTTTTCAATCGAAAGCATACGCTTCTCGATCAGAGCCTAGGGTTTTCAATCGAGACATAAGGCTTTTCGATCGACAGTCACGGTGCTTGTCGGACATTTCGATCAACACTGTGGCTTTTCGATTAGGGACCCCAAAAATATGGATGCTTTTTGATCGGATGAATGCTTTTCGATCGAGAACCTAGTTTTCGATCGGAAAGGTACCTAATGATGTGTTTCAAGTGGTTTTCTTCCATTTTTTAAGCCGTTATGCTGTTCGTTTTTCGAGAAAATTATTATGACTAATGAATTTCTATCTGTTTTGGATTTTATCTGTGTTTGTGAGTGCAGGGACTTAGAGTTTATCAAGGATCACAATACAATTGCTTATTTGCTGGACCCACCTGCCGAGTACAGAGAGAAGTACAAGTCAATGATTGAAGGTTTGAAGAGATGCTGTCTACACTATGCTCTCACAGAAAATCCTGTTATTTGCAAGCGGATGCAATAGGAATTCTGGAAGACTGCTTTTATTTCTGATGATGGAAAGCAGATCATTGCCTCTGCATGCTGCTCACAGGTGGTATGGTTGCAGCATCAACTAGGAGATTACGGTTTGAATTTCTTTGACACTCCCATTTACTATGATAATAATGTTGCGTTGCAAATTGTTAAAAATCTTGTGCAGCACTCTAAAACCAAGCACATTGAGATAAAAACACACTTCATTCGGGACTGCTATGAACGCATGCTCATTCACTTAGAACGGGTGCAGTCGGATGACAATGGGGTGGACATGTTCACAAAACCCCTTCCCAGTGTTAATTTTGAAATGTGTCTCAAAGGCCTCCGAATGATAGCCTTTGATGAGTAATCTGACAACTGTTATCTGTTCTTCTAATTAATTAAAAAAAATGAAAAAAATGAAAAATATCAAAAATAGTGTTTTTATTGTAAGTTTGTGTTCTGAATAATCTAAAAGAAAGGGGAAGAAATAAAATATAAAATAAAAGTCTAATGTCTCCTCTGAATTTTGAGTGCTTTTAAATTTTTTTAGTGGTTTTGTTTGACCAGGATGGGAAGTTATATAAATTTTCAGGTGTTTGCTGACTGACACGTGTAAGGTGGATGAGAAAAGCTGTGATTCATGGCTGATATGCTTGGTAGGCTCTGCTGTCAATCAATCAAAAGGTATGGTTCATCAGAACACTTGAAGATAACGTATGATGCTTGATAGGAAGCACAAACTTAGGTAGTACAATTTCTATTTGACTGTGTACCAGGAATCATGAGACACTCGCCTGGTTCTGAGTTTTGATGTCATGCTCAAAAACTCTCATTCCCTCTGCTTTGCGTAAGCAATGACCTGGGAATGTTGTATGTGAGTCAGGACTCCTCTGTTCTGCGGTAGCAGAGACC